>JASDQU010375114.1:37086-50693 GCA_032191745.1 Picea mariana | reverse complement strand
CGTGTGCACTCCTTCCACCGACTGACTTTCTTACACTCGCACCGATGCATCACATAATGGTGGCGCTCCCTCCCTTTCTCTTTGTTACAATGCTTATCGATGAGTTTCACCTTTGCGTCCCTGACACACTACCCATTGACAAGTTTCCCTTTCCCGTCGTTGATGCGTCAGTGGAAGGATGTCAACCCCTCATCGTTGTCGAGCACATTGAGGAAAATCCGCTTCCTCTTTCCAATGTTGATCAGGTCAGCGTAGACCAGTTTCTCCTTGAGGCTTATCTCGTCCCCCTCCCAGCTATGATCCCTTCTTGTTGCATTCATCAGTCAATCTCCTTACAGTTCCAATGACTAAACTCTACATGCCTATATAGAAAGTTGGTCAATAATTTCCTATCTCACCTGATTCGCTTCAGATCACAATCATAATCAAGTTTTAGTGTTCCCCAGTGGCTTTCTTCATGAACATGGTACTAGCTTATTTGTTTCATGTTTCTTTGCGTTACAACTAAATATCCATTGTGAAAGAATCCCTAGCATCAAATGGGTTAATCACAATACCTATTGGTCTTGTGTTGGTTCTAAAATGCACTTCAGAAGAAATTTGGTCCTTTCAACTCCTAGACAGTGTTAAGCCCATTGGACGCCAATTGACAGTTCTGGTGTATTTATAACTTTGTGCTATTAATGCATAACCTTAGTCTCAATGGGTATATCAGGAGCCTGTACATCACAAATGACCTAGGAACTGACAAAATTTAATTTGGGTAAAGAACCAACGAACGCGGGACCCGAACTTTCATTAAAAAATGCCTTTAGGCGCAATTTTTCGGTGTCCATCAAAGTGAATTTTTCATCCCAACAATAAGTTAATTGTATGGCTCCCTCCATCACAATTCCAACGCAACTGACAGAATTGAATTTCGAGGCCCGAAAGTTACAAAATGATCACCAAGGATTTCTATCCTAGTAAGCCTCAATAATCGCGACATCAATAGAATGTTGGAATGACAAAGATACAAAACTCACCAGAAACGCCCCTACATGTTCTCTGCAATGCAAAAGGCGACACTCTAATCTAACGACATATGAGCAAGCTATTGGTCTTTAAAATCCTCCAACAACATCAACACATGTTTACATCTTTCTTGTTACACTTCCACACAACATTGCCCTGATTGAAAGGTTTGGGTTATTCAACTTACATTATTGAATTTAAATAATTTTTGTTTTTATTTAAATTTAAATTGAACTTTAAAATATTTAAATTTAAAAGCTTATAAAAAAACACAATAATTAAATAAGGATTTTAAGTTTAAGACAAAATAATTAAAATAAGGATTTTATGTGTGGTTGTAGGAATATGGTAAGCAAGGAAGTGTGACGTGGAGCGGAGGGCCCATGGCCAACGCGCCCCTCCACGTTTCCCCCTTCTCTTTTGAAAACACACGCACCCCTTCAAGAAAACAAAAGAAGTCTTAAGTCATGAACTTAATGCTTGTTCGGCACACTTACCACCAACGCCAGCGATGCGCTCGGAGAGGTTGCTAATAACTCTAACGCACTATCGGAAGACTTAACACTATCCTCTCCGCTTGTGATCGGAGCACTTAGTCTTAACATGTCTTAACATGGCCGCAAACTATTGGATCACTTAGTCTTAATAATAATAATTTATTTTTAAGGTTACGGTTAAGTTAGACACAAAATTGGTGTATGAGATTATCTTTGCCTAGAAATTTTATTGGCAAAGTCTACGGAGGTACACATACCCTACCTTCCTCTGGATTTGAACTTGTGATCTCTTAAGAAGAAACACATATTCTTAACCATTAGGCCTACTCAAATATGTATAAAAAAACACTAAAACTCATTAGACAATCACCCATCTTAATACTACTCTAGTCTGAACACACTTAACTACATAATTCTAATAAAATCCAATGCATTAATGCTATGCTATAGACATATCTCAAGTAATGTTGAATGTCAAAGTATTGGGTTACGTTGAGTTGTTTATATTGGGTCACGTTGAGTTGTTTATAACATGAGAATGGGAGAGGAGGTGACTCACGACCCCCCTCCATATAAAAACTTGCATTATGACATGTGGGAAGAAGGGGTGTGGCATGCCACCCCCTTTCCCTTTTGATTCAAATTAAATAATTTGCCAGGAAAGCGTGAAGGAAGGGAAGGGATGGATTCATACCCCCCCTTATTTTAATCTTTTTGAAACATTTTAGGATTAAAACATTTTAATAATAAATCCTAAGTATAATAAATGAGCTAAGAGTGGGGAACCCCATTTTAACAATTTTTTAAATATTTTGAAATTTTCTCCTCTTTCATAAACTTGTTTAAAATCGCATTTAAATTGAGTATTATTATATGAAACCAAGATCAATGTACGACATTTCAAGTTTAGAGATTCTGCAACACATGCATGATGATGATATAGAGGCAAGGTCTAGGCTTTGAATTTGCGACAACCACTTTCCCAGAGAGTTTAGATGAGAGTGCCAACATGATCATTCGACAAATTTTATAACTCAACCCCCATCTTTCACTCGATGAGGTTCATGACTTGGCCTCCGATGCAAATCAGAGGAGTTCTCATTAACGCCTTCGATGTGCATCGGACGAGTTACCATCAACGCCTCCGATGAAAATCGAAGGAGTTAGTTCAAACTCCTCTGACGACAAGTCAGAGGAGTTACTATTAACTTCTCCGATGGCAAGTCGAAGGAGTTAGTATTAACTCCTTTGGTACATAAAAAACTAGCTTTCGTAAAATGGTTATAATTTTTGACTTGGATGACCGTTTTGCGCATTCTTTATACCGTTGGAAATGTGTTTACGAGATCTACAAATTTCTAGTTATAGGTTTTAATAAATTCCTAACTTATTTCCCTCATTTTTTAATATGAATATATGGTATTCTTGGTAGCCCCAGAGAACGCAACACCTTAATTATGAGTAGAAGAACCAGGAATTGAACCCAGAGAAGTTTACTTGATATTTCAATCATTTAATGCCTCAATTATTTTCATTCGGATTATTATTCCTAATAGTTTATTTGGATTTACTCTCGTCTATTGTATGTTGAATGTTGTCAGGTATCGGGCAAAGGAGGGTCGCACTCAACATTCTCGCAATGAAATCTACAACCAAAGACGACGAAGGAGAAATAACGAAAGATGTAGCAGTGATGGAGGAGTAGCAAAGAAAATCTAAGGAAAATGGATAAATAAGATATCTAGAAACTCCATGATGATCGACTGTCAAACTCGGACAACGAAGGTGCCCCCGTGCCTAAGGCCAGTCTTCATGATGCGCAAGACACATATGGTCGAAATCCATGACATCTCACCAACGCTAGGAGACAAATTTGAAATGTAATTGTTGTCCTTGTTACTCATCATCACAAAGAGGATGAAGAAAAACGTTGGAATATGAAAGGTCACAGAGGGAGATGAAAGGCCAAAGGTCTTATTGAACCTCAAATAAATACTAGAATTGAATCGAAAGACGGGGGATTTTTGGCTCTTCAAACATTGTACACTTCTGAACTACTTTGGGAATACAGTGTCAACTAAAATTGGAGAGATATCCTTAGAGTTTTCATGTACTATTATTGAAACTATTAATATGGAGAAGCCCACAGGGACAACTTTTGATAGAGAGAAGGACTCGCATGTGTCGTTGTTTTGCTGCGAACTATTTCAAGTAGAATGTTTGTTGTTCACATGGGTTGTAAGAGCATGTTTGTTTATGGACTATTCTGACGCAATATATGTCTTCTTGCAGTTTTGTTACTCTTTCGTATATTACATGTCCTGAGCGAATGAATTATGAATGTATGCATAAACGTGACTTAGACTATTATGGTTATAGACTTGTATGCATGTGTTTCTAACTGTGCACCTTTATGATAGCTATCTGATTGGGGTTTATGCATAGTTTAATTTCATTACAACTCATTATGTTACTTTAGTTCACTCCTATCTAGGATATGTTAGATTAGAATTAGATTAAGCCTGCATTTAGATAGTCTTCATCTCCATCTTTTGTTTGCACAACCACCCATCACTTACCCTCATCGGTGGACCAGACCACAACTGGTAGAACCAACCCAACAATGGTTGTCGGGCCAGAATCCGGATGGATTCCCTATTCCAAACGGTGAGAGTTTTAATTGGGACTTCTTACCGGGGAGAACCCCTTACTGTTGTCGGGCGAATTTAGACTCGCCAACACAACCTTCTCAGTGCAATATATTTAGCCATCTTGTCAACAATAATTGTTATAATGCTCTTAGCTTGAACACCAATATTCATCAAGAGTGTTGTTGTTTTCTCTAGTTACTCCTCTATGCCATTCTTGGTCAATCCTTCAACTTACTAATTAACCATCACCTTTAACTACCCTACTTGCTAATCTAATTTATACCTCCACATCTTGGAATAATAGAAATTATATGTTGTTTTCTTTAGTTATTTTCTCACTTGGTATTCTCATCTATCATCCTATACTCATTTTCCCAAATTGAAACTACTTTGAAAGTCTTTCTTCCTCATTTGACAATTGTGTTGTCCACTCAAGCTTAGAGCCCTTACTCCTATCACTTTCTTCTGGATGATGTGGCATCCTTGCTAATGTGTCCTCTCTGCTGATTGACATGACATGTGTACATTAAGGTGGCATTGATGTTCACATGTTACCTTTAATGCTGCCATGTCACCCTATCAACCTCCATGTCAACTTTCCAAGTCCACATTAGTTGTCGAGGTCCACATCATCTATATGGTTCCACGTAAACCATTTGATGTATATTGGATTTTCATTCATATATATATATATATTACTCAACTTTGCCATCCGTGTCATATGAATTTTGCTGATGATTAACTATGATTGCGAATGTCGATGATTTTTTTAATTAAAAATAAATTTGTTGTCTTATAAAAGGTGTTATGTGAGGAAGCCTTTTATACGCAAGCCTTAGCCTTAAGGAATCCCTTGTGGGCAGTGCATCATTATCTTGGATTTTATTTTAAATTTTTCTACGTCGTGATTGCTCAATTTCAAACCACTTAGGGTGGCGCATCATATTCATGGATTTAGCTTCTAATTTTTCTGTGTTAGGTGAAATTTCTTGTACATTGAATACTATATTTCACATGATTAAAAAAATCTAATTTTAAATTCGACTTCTTAGCATAATATTTTAAGTCTCCGAGAGTGGTTTAGACTTCTATATTTTAAGCTTGTTTTCTCAATGGTTGAGAGAGTAAGATGTATTGTTGATGTAATGTTGGTTTAGATATTTAGAATATCTAAATTAAGAAAATTGGTATGTTTTTGGATTTAGATAAGTCATGAATATTTTTGGTGAGAGATATAGTATATAAGTGGTTATTCACTTTGTAATAAATAATCAGTTTCTATAGATGGAGTTGAATCTTTTATAGATCACTCATTTCATAAATTTAAATTAAATACATAATAAGTGTATTAAATATGAAGGGAAAACATGTTATTTAGGAGAATAAAATTTTAATGGAGATTATATTAATGTTTATATTTTAATAATATGACAAAAAATTTAAATTTTAATCAATATATCTAATTTATACAATTTTTTTATTCAAATTTATTTTAATCTTCTATATATTATATGTTGGACATTATTATTTATAAGTAGTTTTGATCAAATTTAACAACCAACTAAATTATACAATTAACAACAAATACCATAACATATATTAATAGTATGATGTGTGTATTACATTCAACCCAACAAAAAAATGTTGTCTCATTAAAAAAATCATATTATTTTTTTTCCAAGACAAAAACCTTAGTTCATTGCCTTGCTAACAAAAGTTTGACAAACCTACACAAAATTATCAAAAGGAGATACTAAGTTCACAAAATCTATTAACACACAAAATTGTCAAAAGGAGAAAGTAAGAAAGGGCATTTGAATGGATTTGGACTATTGTAGAATGGACATTTTTGGGTTTAAGAATAAGAGGATGGTAAATAAAGACAAATTTCTTGACACTCAAATAACAAAGAGCCAAGTTGTGGACTTATATTTGAGTATCCAAAGTTTGTTTAGACACACATCTATTATAAGTTGTTCATTCGATTAAAAAAATTAATCATCATTTTATTTATATTTAAGAAAATTGTTAAAAACTTTTGATTTCTAGTTTTTTCATTATTCTTTTAAACACTAAACTTTAAGTTGTTTGAAGAATATATTTTATGTGTTATGATCTATTATTGACTCATAACACATACACTTTGCAATGGTCCATCCACATTTTTTTAGTCTTATTAATAAGATTGTTTCGCCCCTTCTTGCACAAATTTGTGCTTGTATTCTTTGATGATATCTTGATATATAGTGAGACTTGGGAAGCACATGTGGAGTATGTTAATAAATCCCTGCAACTCCTCTAGGACAACCAATTTTTTCATTAAATATTCCAAATGTGCATTTGACACTTCAAAGGTCAAATACTTGAGTCACATTGTCAGTAAGGATGGGGTGTGAGTGGATCCCAAGAAAATTGAGGCTATGCAAGATTGGCCATGCCCCAAAACCCTAAAAATATCATGTGGTTTCTTAAGACTTACAGACTACTAAAAGAAGTTTCTGAAGAAGTATGGGTGCATTATGCCCCCCTTAACCACCTTGATAAAACAATTCCTTTGTCTAAAATGAGGCTATTAAGCAAGCCTTTTCAAATTTAAAGAATCCATGTCTATTATACCTATCTTAGCTACACCTGATTTCACTAAAACGTTTTTCTTGGAATGTGATGCATTATGCACAGGTCTCATAACCATGTTGAAGAAAGAAAGGTGCCCCTTGGCATTCAACAGTAAATAATTGAGTGACAAAAATTTGTGCAAGTCAACCTATGAGAAAGATATGAGTTCATCATTTATGTAGTAGATACATGGCACCCATATCTCATTTGGTAGAGCTTCCAAATCAAGAAAAATCTTCATAGTTTGAAGAATTGTTTGGAACAAAGGATATCGTCCCTAAAGCAGCACAAGTGGGTCACTATGATGCTTGGGTATTGTTATAGCCCAAAAATGCTCTACCTATGCATACATAGCATTGGCCTTTTCACTTACACATTTTGCCAATTTATTGTTGAATCTCTCTCTTAAAAAACCATTTTTTGGAGCATGTACGTGCTCTGCTTCACTACTTCCTGCATACACGCGCTAGCTACATACTAGACAACCAATGTACATACGCAATTTGCATGATAAAAATCCCGCGTTTACCTCCAAAAGTTGCAAAAAATAAAAATTTGCAAGGAATTCGGCAGAGTTTACAGGTTATTGAGGATTTCCCAACCATTTTACCCAGTGTAGCCCGTCCCCAAACCAAATAACCATTTTTTTGTCATATAAAAAGAGGTCTTGGGGTATCATTCCAACATCAAGAAAGAGAACAAAGAAACTATGCTAAAATCCCTTCCCCTTCTAGCCCAAGTTTTGCAGCCCTTTTTGAGATTTGTCCTCAACATTCTCTTTCAACCCTTTTTCCTTATACACTCCCTTCCCTTTTCCCAAGGAGATCAGTTGATTGTGAGAGCCAACATGGGAATGGTACATTTGGAACAACAATAAGAGGATCCCAGACTTGGTTCACGGAGCTTCTGTCGATAAGAAGGTTGTAATCTTTTAATCTTCATTTTGAATAAAAGAGTTATTTTCCTATCCCAATACATTGCGTCTTGATATCTTTATTGATTAATGCATCTACGTTTATATTTGAATGCTAACATTGATAAGTAGAGATTTCATTTTTTAGCATTGTTTTCCTAAGTGTTCTTGTAGGTCATCTTTGGGAGGAGACCCTCAGCCTAGGAAGCTACAAAGGTGAAGGAAATCTACATCGGACGTTAGGACCAAAGGTAAACTTACCACTCTTCCTTATTCTCTTTTGTCTTTCTGTTCAGATAGTTTGGGATAATTTAGAAATAGAATTGTCTTTTAAGGGAAGTCAGTGCTCTGCCTATATTCTAACCCAGTATAGTAATAGGGGGATTTTCCTCGCTAGAAGAATTGACAACTCCACTAGGGACTCTCTCTAGGGTATGAGTGGGAGGTTTTTGGTTTAAATTGGTTTTTTCAATTTCTTTTTTAGTCCATATAAAACTGTTCAAGGCCATATAAAACAAAAATTGGAGTCTAAGATAGGGAGTGTATAAATTCCAGCTTCGTAAGAGTTATCCGGGACCCCCCTCTAACATAGGGGATAAACATGAGGTCACATAAGTAAAGGTAGAGGAGATAACCCCTCCAAAGTCAGTCCAAGCGTAGTGGGGATTGTATATTGAGGGTATTTATTGGGAATCACACTTATCGCATTTGACTACGGAGTCTCATGGACCTCGAATACATTCGATATCCTCAGTTTTCTTCCAGACCAATTTCCTTTGGTACCCTGCTCATTACGATCAACCCGACTGTTGATTGTACCCTCTTGGTGATTGACTATGAGTTGGAAACCTAGTTGCCTATTTTTACGGACTTACACAGGTTATTGTGGGGGTATACCATGGTACTTAGGATAGACGTCAGATCACGCTTTGAAGAGTATACCAGAGGGTGCTTCCATTTTTGAGTTGCACTTGCACCGATAAGTTTCTCTAGTGTCAATTAGCGTAACTATTCTTCCTACTAGTTAGTTTTCTGCTTGATTTGCCTTTAGGAACTTTTAGTGTGTGCTATGTGATTTCACGCTAGCTAAACCCTATTGTGTCGATTGATCATTTCACAAGGTGGAAGATCAACAACTCTATTGTTCGTGTAAGCTTCAGGGCCTGTCGTTGGTTACTTTGGAGCCACCTCTGCCACCGTTGAGGTGTAGGATAGATCAAGAAGGATCATTTGAGGTTTTCGGGCCACAGGAAACTGTTCCTAAGACAGATCTGAGAGAATACTTTCCCGCACCGGAGGAATCCATCATTTATGACTTTGAGACCAAATGTTTCAAGCCATCAAATCCTTCAATCACCGACTTATCAGCACTGCTTCTAATTCAAATAGTCCCTCCCAAGGTGACATCTCCTAAATGCCAATTTATTCGATGAGTGGCGATGGAAGCAACAAGTGATACTTCATCTGGGAGTCCTCATACTCCCATCACGACTGTCGCTAGAGGGGGAATTGTACCTCCTCCCCCACCTCCTCCCGTTAGGACCATGATTTCCCCAACACCCACTACTTCGGGTAGTGGTTTGATTCCTTCGACGACTTCAACCACTATTCCCTTCATTCAGGACGCATTAAGCACTCCCTTTTCATATGGGATGCCTAGTTTTGACTCTAACTCAGTTCACACATACTCTACTCTACAGACCATTGGTGTGGGGGAAGGGAGCTTGAATTCTCCCTTGCAAGGATCCATCGCGGGCACCACTTCCCCGTTCAATGCTATTTCTTACGATGTAGGTCACATTCCTCCTCCGTCCCATTCACGCGGTGGCATGTTTCAACATCCAATTGGGCTTAATACCAACTATAATTTGTTTAGTGGAGGGATTCAGGGACCTTCATCCTACATGACTCCGGTGGGATCAATGTCATTTTCTTTGTTTGGTGTGTTTGGAAATAACGCTTTTACTTCGTCTTCTTTCTCAACTGGAGGAAACATCATCTTTAGTCAACAAAACCATGTGCAAGGTTTCATTCCTTCACAGGGAGCAATGACAAGAGTTTACTCCTCGCAAGGTCTTGGGAATCCTTGGCAGGGCTCATTTCCCTCGCAAGGGATGTCGATCGGGGGCAACCCCTCCCACACTATGTGGAACCTCAAGAAAGTTTATGTACCTATGCCTGGAGGGTTGGTTGAGGGCATCCCCAACCAAGGTTTGTGGAACACTGTACAAGGAGCAATCCCTGCTCAAGCCATGTCATCTAACTTAGGGAATTAGTCAACAATACAACATCAGATGCAAGTCCATTTTTTTGTAGAGTGCCATCATGGAATCTACCAAAACCATGCCCAACATTCCAACTTTTCTTATCAACCTAGTGCCAACCAAAATCCAGGGCCCTGTTTTCATGTAAATACTCCATAACCAAGACTACCCTTTCTGGAAACTCTTCATTTTCCAGGCCTCTTGATATTGTTAAATGACCCGATTTTTCATGATCCACGTTGCCCCCCCATGCCGACTAAGTTTCCTTCCGACATCCCTAAGTTTGAGGGCAAGCTTGGCGAAGATCCAGGTGATAACGTGATGAATTTTCACTTCTGGTGCTCATCCAACTTGTTGAAGGATGACTTTGTTCAGTTGTGCTTGTTTCAACGCACTCTTATAGGGGGTGCAACAAAATGGTATATTGAAAACTCGAAGTATTCTTACTTTAATGACCTAGCTATGGTTTTATTGAACCATTTCCAGTTTCCAGTGAGATACGATGACAACGCTGAGTTGTTGGCCAACTTCGAGCAGATGAAAGCTGACCATATCTTGGATCACATCCGAGAATGGTAGCAACAAAAGAGTTTGATTAAATTCAAGGTCCCTCTTGCATTCTTGCTTGAGTGTTTCTTGAATTCTTTGTTTCCTTGTGTGTCCAAATACATAGCAATGTCTGGGGTGTTTTCTGAAGAAGAGGATATCATGAGATCCCAATTGCTGGAACTGATTTACTCTCAGTCCGACATGATATACGAGATATTACCTAATGCACCACAGTCAACTCTCGACAAATCCAAGAAGAAGTCTGGGCCTCATGTTGATGGAATAGTGGGCTCAACATAGAGAAATTCCATGGATCTATTGTCTAATCAATTACAATAGTTATCGATTCAAAAAACTGTGGAAAACCAAACTCCTAGTTTTGTTGCCTCCATTACCTAGACGTTGGATGTACACAGTGTGCAATTGACAAATCCCAAGTCTAACCAGGAGACCGAGGAAAATAAGAAACATAAAAACAAGAAGGGTAAGAGGGATAAAATGGTTTCAAATAATTCTAGTGAGGGAAAAAATAAAAAGAGAAAGGTGAAGTTTCTATGTAAGCTTTGCATAGACGACCACTTGACTCACATATTCCCTTGGCTTGTGGAATCCCATAAGATATTGACACAACAACATCCTGCTGTGTTGACAAACCCTTTTCCACAAGGGAAAAATATGGCTCAATATTTTGCATCCACGAGTGCGTATGGGGGCAGTCAGGGACCCCCCGTGCCTAATTCAAACAACCCGGTCGCAAAAATTTACATGATGAACGACAAAGCTCATTTATAAAAAACAACTCATGATTACAAAATGCCAAAATCTGTGGAGAAGGGAAAGTAGGTCTCCAACCCATTGAATCCACTTCAACTTGAGAAGATAGTGGGAGAAACAATGACTCGCATCCCTAAAGGTGCGTTCAAGAAGGCTGCTCACAACCCAAATGTGAGGGATGCTTAGAATTACTCCATTGTGGAGGATTTGACACAAATGCCTCATGCAATGTCTTCTCTGGAGGTTCTCCAGAGTTTCCCCTCTCAGAGAAAAGTGTTATTTTATGCCTTGGAAGCGGCAGAGCCCAGTAACTCATGAATGATCATTTTCGATCTGATAGACCATAAACCTCATCTTCCTCACCATGTCATATTTTAGATAGTAGTGGTGTACACCATGAAATATTTGACACAGAACATTTTCTGTACGGTGGTTGATGAGGGTGCCTTGACTTGTGTGATGTCATTGGCATGTTGGAAATCCATTGGCCAACCTGAGTTGGATTTGTCGTCCACATTTCTTACAACGTTTGACAGACGTTCGTTTAGACCACATGGTATAATTCCCTCTTTCCCTATGCGGTTGGAGGGTAAAAATGTGTGTGTCAAAGTTGAAGTAGTTGATGCGCCTCTCGACTACAATATTTTTATAGGGTGTAGTTGGACTTACACAATGAATGCAGTTGTAGCCACCATTTTTCGAATTATGACTGTTGGCAAGTTGTCCTTCTCCGGTCTTGACCCTTGATTGGGTGCATCCACAGTCCCGATGATTTATAACCCGTAGCCAGGCACTGTCAACTTAGGTGTCAGTTTGTTTCTATATTTGATGGGAACTTTTGATTATCCATTGCCTTCCAATGATGTAAGATTTATTTTGACCATCCCTGACCAGTCGAAGGCTGCAATTTTTCAAGTTTTGTCTTTCAAAATGATCTACTTTCATGACCCGTGGACTTTACCTTCCCCATCGACTTCAATATAAGGGGTAGGGCACCTTGGCATGGCCATGCCATTATCCGCTATTGAGGTTTTGTACAGTGTTGTCTAGCAAGCCTCGGGAAACCCTGATCCATCTCTCCACAGAGGAGATAGATCCATTTCTCGAGCATATTTGGGCTCAAGACTCTCACGTCGCTCAAGACCCTTTAGACTTAGTCTTTCTATCTAACGAGGCGATTTTGGAGGCAATGACTTGTCCAAATAGACCTTGGGATGATCTTCAACATAGATGTTATTTCCTTCCCGAGCTAAGGAGAATAGAGGTAGGAGAGTTTTTTATGACCATGAATGGAGATATCTCTTGTCCTATTAACCCTATGGATACACATGGAGTATATGTCGAGGGAAACATGGAAGGTATTTCTACAATGATTCCTATCGATATCTTTAGAAACCCTGGCATTGTGGAAAATGTCTTCGTCTGACCGTATTTCTCCCCCATAGAGATTCGAATCTACACCGAATTGTTTAAAGAGTTTCGTGAAGTTTTTTCTTGGTCTTATGAGGAGATGCCAGGCATTGACCCATGAATTGTTGAACACAACATCATGACTTATATTGATGTTAAATCGATCCGACAGAAGCTTCGCTTGGTCAATCCTCATAAAGAAGTGACGATAAAGGTTGAAGTAGAGAAACTCCTCAAAGCTTATTTCATCTACCTCATGCAATTGAAGGAATGGGTATTGAACCGTGTTCTTGTCAACAAGAATCAAGGCATGATTCACGTATGTATGGATTTCTGTGATTTGAACAAAGCTTTCCTAAAACACTAATTTCCAACCCCATTTATTGACCAAATCGTCGATGAATGTGCAGGTGGCAAGGTATTTTCTTTCATGGATGATTTTTCAGGGTATATCCAATTTCAAATCAAACTCAAGGACAAACATAAAATGACTTTTATTTGTCCTTGGGGTACTTTCATGTATCAAAAAATGCCTTTTGGCCTAAAGAATCCTGGAGCTACTTTTCAGCAGGCCATGTCATTTTATTTTCACAACCTTAAACACATAGTCGAGGCATACTTGGATGATATGGGATTACGTTCGCACAAGAGATCCGATCATCCTGCCCATTTACGACTAATCTTTGAGACGTGTCACTACTATTGGATTCGCTTGAATCCAAACAAGTGCAGTTTTTGTGTGACATCGGGTTGTTTATTAGGTTTCATAGTGTCAACAAAAGGATCATTGTTGATCCTATAAAGGTTGAGGCAATAGTTCAATTTCCTCCCCTGTGCACAATTCCCTAGCTTCAGATTTTATAGGGGAAAGGAAATTTTCTTCGGCATTTTGTTGCTAATTATGCCGATATTATGAAAG
>JASDQU010375113.1:67366-86898 GCA_032191745.1 Picea mariana | reverse complement strand
ATATTACTAACTAAAATCAAATGAATATAGAGGACACTACAATGTTCAGGGCATATTCTAATGCCCAAAAAAAGTGTAGGAATAAGTAAAGGGAAAAGACTTAATAACTCAGAGACATGAAGGAAAACACAGAGTTGGTAAATTCCCCAACAATGCAGAGATAATGAGGAAATTTCTTGGCAAAAATAGTGAGAAACATGCAGAGATAAAGAAGGTAAAAATGCATGTTGGTTCCCGCACAAGCTAGCATGTTTTACACAAAACAATGCAGAGATGAAGATGGAAAAAATGAATGTTGGTTTTCCCCGCAGTCTGATCATGTTTTTACACCAAAAACACAGGTATAAGGAGGGTAAAAACTCTTGCTAGTTTCCCCCACATTTTGAGCATGATTTTACTCCAAAAACATAGAGGTAAGGAGGGTAAAAACTCTTGCTAGTTTCCCCCACAATCTAAACACTTTTTTACACCAAAAATGTCGAGGTAAGGAGCGTAAAAAATCTTGCTAGTTTCCCCCACAGTCTGATCATGTTTTTACACCAAAAACACAGAGGTAAGGAAGGTAAAAACTCTTGATAGTTTCCCCCACATTTTGATAACATTTTTAAACCAAAAACGTAGAGGTGAGGGAAAAAATTATTTCTAGTTTCCCCCACAATTTGAGCATGTTTTTACATAAAAAACACAGAGGTAAGAAAGGTAAAGGCTCTTTCTAGTTTCCCCCATAGTCCGAGAACATTTTACACCAAAAAAACAAGGGTAAGGAGGGTAAAATATCTTTCTAGTTTCCCCCATAGTCTGAGCACATTTTTACACCAAAAACATATAGGTAAGGAGGTTAAAAAATCTTGCTAGTTTCCCTCACAGTCTCAACACGTTTTTAAACCAAAACCACATAGGTAAGGAGGGTAAATTTCCTGGGCATCCTTCAACAAAAACACAAAGGTGGAATGTGCATTGGCAAAGTAAAACTTCGTTAGAGAGAGAGAAAAAATCTGGGTAAATTTCCTTGGCATCCTTCAGAAAAAACACCAAGTTGGGGTGTACATTTGCAAAGTAAAACTTTTTTGGAGAGTAAGAAAAAATGTGGGCAAGGACCAAAATAATTTTTTATCAGTTCTAGATCAATTTTGGCTAACAAAAACCTCATTAGAGAAAAAATTCAATTTGGAAAAAATGCGTTATGGATCAGATAGTACAAACTCAGGTTCAAATTAAAGGGCAGTGATCAAACATTCTATATGTAAACATTCAAGCTCATATTGAAATTAACAAGGTAGTGATAAAAAATTATATATGTAGACATTCAATATCAGATTTGAAATTAACAATGGTGATGGTCAAACATTTATATATGTATACATTCATATCAGATTTGAAATTAGCAACGACGGTGGTCAAACATTTATATATGTTTACATTCAAGCTCAAATTTACATTAAAAATGGCTCTAAAATTATTAGGAATCCGCCTCTAGAAATTATAAAAGAATCTAGGAGCTTATCTTTTGATCTTAAGATCTCACACAGTTACGCAAGGTAAAAACAAAAACTAGATTATACAAATTAATCCAATGCGATTACAAATTTAAATAAAAATACCGTAACCAAACGAGAGAAGTTGATGATGATCTCCTGTGCTTAAGCTTCGTCCCTCTTCCTCCTTGCTAACCATGAAGACCTCACCGGTACCTCCTAGCCAACGCTAGGGGTACTCTTCTTCCCCCTTATCCCCCCAAGCCGCAAAGGGTGTCACATGCAAATACAACCATAAAAATCTAGCTCCCATCTCACCTTGCAAGGCGAAGCTACCACTCTCTCTTTTTCGAGATAGGTATCCTAACTCTGACAAGATAAATTAGTCAAAGAATTTTGGTAGCATAACTTTACACATACCAGTCATGATCCATTCCTCCTTGTAGCCATTTATTTTATAGAATTTTTCTTAGTGTCCACTTGCCAATTTCACATTAAATTTGGTTTTTAAAAAATAATTAGGAATTACTCTTCCTATACACTTGTCACCCGATCCCTTCGTTGCACCACAAATTCACTATTTAATTTAATTAAATGTCAACTTCCCTCACCCATCCTAAAAGTGCTCCTAAAATCACTCATATATGTCCTTTTATTCCCTCTATTTCCTTTGTAATGGTTGATGTCTTTCTAAAACTTAGTTGTGTTTAATTTAGAAAATTTCTTTAGTTAGACTAGACTAGATTCGTTTCTATTCTTCCACATTCATTTTTATATTTATTTCCTTTCTTATCTTAGTTCCAATTTGGTATTATTTTGCACACATTTATATAATCAAATATTTAGAAACATTTTTTTACTGTTTCAATTCCTAACTTGTTTTTTCTTCATCCCCCATTATTTATTAAATTTACAGTTTAAATTTTTTTCTTCTTACCCACTTTAGACTTAGGTTCAAATTTTTAAACTAGGCTTAGAATTTTAATGGAGATTTTATAATTAATAAAAATTACTCAATTAATAATTATTTTTAGTCCAACCATGTCAAAACAAATATTTTTTCTAGCCACCTAGGTTCATTGACTCGCCTTTATTAAAGATCGTGATGTGCCCTTTAAGATGCACTGTGTGCTCCAAGGGTCCCACTTTTCTTTATTTAAGTTTTAATTATGCGACATTCCCTTCAAGATGCACTATGTGTGCCAAGGGTGCCACTCACCTTTATTCAAGTTTTAGTTATCCTACATGGCCTTCAAGTAGAACTATGTGCTCCAAGGGCACCACTCTCCTTTGATCGATTTTGGTAGTTGTCCAACCCTTGGATTCAATACTCCATTAGGTGACCTTGTGAGAGAGTAAGGGCATGTAATGAATAAGGACCCTTCCTTATTGTGTTCCCCTTAGAATCTTTGTGAGAAACTATCTCAGTCTGCGCTCACGACATCGTGTATCACTCGAACTAGGTAATCGTTAACCTAGAATTCGAGCAACAATGGGAGTGCTAGTAGGTTGTGGAAGGGTTGTTGTCATAAATATCCCTCAATATATGGTTGTTGTGCATGGCCCCTTTACTCGTCATGTGAGTCTCATTAGCAAGAAATTGTCCGTCTACATCCATCAATGAAACATTGTCAATGATCCATAACAACATCATAATATACCCGATCATATGTCACACATGCATAAATAAAAATACCCAAACCATATATAGTCCACTCCCTGACTTGATCCAAAGTCCAAGGAGGTCCATTGATTCCTTCGACATCCTTGATCGATCAAGTTCCTTTCACACTCAGGAGAAACCCCTCAATAGCACCTATCTATACATAGATATTAAATGAAATAACATCATAATCCAACAACATCATCATCAAAATCCATAAGTGAAATAGGCAACAATACATTAAACTGGATCACTCGCATGCAAGTGTCGTCAAATAATAAGTCAAATCATGTGCGTGCAAGAGAGAGATGTTACAAAATGGAAAAACCATGTTCCACCCAACCATAGATGAATAAAAACCACACTTTACTTGTCCTGATCGCCCACTATCCTGACCATGACTCCAAAAGGGCAAACTGTGCATCACTCCTTATCCATTGTCTCTCCCAACAATTCAGAAAATCGTTTTCCTAACACCATATGTGCTCATAACAACAAATAATTTATCTTTTCTCAACATACTGAGCATTGTCCTGCCTCCCAGATATGTTGCATTTATCTCATGCCTAGGTCTTTCCATTCCTTTTCCCTCCTTCAGAAATTTGTAGCTTTACAAATCCCTAATTTTTAGGGGCTGCTAGTGATAGAAATAAACTTCTGATATTTGTAAAAATCATCTCTGATTTAACTCAAAGTTGTTCCCCACTCATGGAGTCATAGTCATCTATTTTTAACCTAGTTGTTCCATTTGTCTTCCAACATTAAATTTATTAAAAAAAAATTCTCATACATGTGTCCATCAAAAGAGGACAGTTGACAAGTCAAACCATTGTCCAACAATCATAAAAATAATAATTACAATCTTCCACAAATCTAAATTCGAATTTCTGTAAATGGAAATTTATTTTTTGAATAACAACTTTGAAAAGATTTATTTTTTAATGATTCAAGGATATCATAGTTTTCCATGCTATCACTAGAACCATCTTTCCTGAATTTGTTTTTCTGATCTCACATTTTTGGGACTTAAAAGTAATATTATGTCCTTGATAATACATATGTCTTACACTAAGAAGATTGTGTTTCAATTTTTCATCACAAAATAAACTACAAGGAGAACACCTTCTTACAAAGGTTTTTACAGAACCTCGTTGCAAATATTATCACTTAGTTGTTTATAGTGGAGGTTGTTAATGGAGGTAGGCATCCAGAGTGTTTTGTGGAGGCTTTTTTGTTGGCAATATGGCAATACAGGTTGGCATTGACGACATTGGAACTGATGTCAAATAGACGAGAGACACTATTGTTGGTTGTCATTGATAAATAACAATGTGCATTATGTATGTGTGATGGTTATAAGGCACTATGCTACTACATGGCCTTTGATGATGAGAATGACAATATCCAAAGTTCAGAGGATGGTTCAGTTCCTGGTGTAACAAGCCCTGCAAATAATAGTGTCAATAGGAAGAGATAATTTTATGGTATTCATGGTCAAAGAAAAAGATGTTGAACATGTCAAATCACACCATCCACAAGATTACAGTGTAGAAGAGTGTGAGTGTAATAAGGAAATAGAATTGAATAGAAAAGAATATAGATTATAGATTGTGATGGAAGCATGAATGTGATGACAAAGTTGTAGAAGATGGATATGAGTTTTTCTTTTTGCAGAAAAATAGTTGGTCACCATATTCTCTGCTCCAAATTACTGTGGGGAATTTGATAATTTTGGGGCTATGATGAGTGTTGATGAAATTCTAATGTTCTCATTCCAAATATTAAATCCATCTGAGAATAAGGAAAGATATGATTTTGGTAATGTATTAAGACTAGGCACATCACCTAGAAATTTAAAACATGTTCTCATGCCTATTGAAATGAAGTTGATAAGTAATGGAATCCAATCGCTACAACATCCTAATTTGTTGTCGGAGACATGATGTAAGCAATATTCTCTTATTATTGATGAAAGTTTGAGTTCTAGCCATTCATGATAGATTCTTGTGTGTTTACATGTTACTGGAAAGATCTTGGTAGAATGATATTTGGAATAAATATGATGTCCTTAATTTGTTATCTACACACTTCCTCTATGCCAAAGGAATCTTGTTAGACCACTTATGGAATCCTATCATAGAAGACATATTTTTATATGGCTAGACATTTCTCTTTTGTTGAACATGGCTATGTGTTCTTGCAAGACCTATTGATAGTGCTTCTATCAAATCTTTGGCTATGGTGCATCATTAGGAGCCATGAGTATAGGGTGAGGCTTCCCCAATGAGGATGAAGGCTATGGCATGGGTAGGGGAGAAGTGATCCGGATTATTTTCGACACGAAGTGAGAGCAGAGATATAATAAAGAAATGCACAGAGATATTGTGTATATCCAATAATATAACAGAAATATATCAGAGATGCAACCATAAACACAGAGATACATTAATACATGATTTCTATTAATGAAATAAATGTACAGAGACTATAAAAATATAGAGTGAAAGACTCGCTAGAATGGCGACATCTTATCTCTGAGAAGAGATGGGACGGCTACTCGCATTCGAAAGAAGATGATTACAATGAGGCTCTGAAGGCCCTTTTACAATAAACAAGAATGCCAAAAACCCTAGACATCCAAAAACCTAACCCTAGGAGATGAAGCACCAAAAGTCATGTGGGCCCCGTTTGGGTAAGTGAGTACATCAACTTCTCGAGGTCGTAACTTTTGCATATGATCTTCGTTTTAGGCATGTGATAGCTCATTGGAAAGGTATCATCGAGTAGATTCATTTTGGGGGCTCAATGATGCCTTTGGATATCATTGAGAGCCTCTATCTCGAAAAACCTTCATTTGGGCCCTCAAAATGGCCCCGAAAGTTAAAACCTACTAAAAATAGTAAATCGCCAAAATTGCCAGAAAACTATTTTGAGCCAGTTGGAAAAGGTGGGTGGCCACCGATATCCATCTAGATAAATCCTCCCTCCTTAGGAAGCAATGGTCTCCATTGCATTGAGTTCTCATGGGAGAGGGAAAAGCATTTGTTGTATTTGCATCTTGGTGAGCTGTTTGTATTGTTGGAGACATCGCGATGCTTAGTTTGTGGAAGTATGTCAAGAACCTATTGAGGTTGAGGCTGTTCAACAAGTCGAGATACATGATAGGACGGTGTGGAGAAGGAATCTTTTCACTTTGTTGCAGCCTTGTCGACCTGCTTCTATTGGATAGAAGGTGCTTGGGGCGAGGCTGTAGTGGTTGCAGTGTCCTTCTATTCTCCTTTTGAACAGATTGTGAAGAAGCTAAATTTTGGAGTATGAGATACTACCTTGCAACACTTTTTAGGTGGATCAATAGTTGTAACTACCTTTGGTATTTTGTAGAGATGACCCCCCAAAGTAACAATGACACTATGGGGTCGAGACTCATAAACAACATGGTGTTTCCACATATATGGTTGGCCCAAGAGAACATCACAGACATCCAGCGGGGAAACATCACATCATACCTCATCCCTGAAGGGTTGGATGCCATATGACAATCGACATTGTTGGCTGACATAGAGATCTCATCCTTTGTAAAGCCACCCGATGTTGTATGGATGTGGGTGTGGTGTTGTCAACAATCCCAGCTATTTGACAACCTCTACTGAGATGAGGTTCTTATGGCTTCCGCTATCAACAATAAAATGCAGCGGGGTCCCCTTCACCCACATCTGTGAATGAAAAAGGTGCTCCCCGTCTTTGGGATCTGTTGGTTCTTCTGGTTGAATTGATGTTGTTGCAACAATAGTAGTGGGGTCTACGTCAATGATCTGTCCTTTACCAATATTTTCAAAATCAGATTCTGAATGAGGGTTTGGCTCCTTGTCTTTGATATCGGCCACAAATGACTGTTTTGAGCGACATTCATCAGTGTTGTGCCAGGGGATTTTGTGGAAAGCGCACCATTTTTCAGTGTCCTTCTTTGTCCTCTCGTGACCCTTATTTTTATGTTTCTTGGAATGGTTTTCAGGAGACAGTTTGTTAGGGATGTTTTGTCATACTTTGGTTTTTGCGGATTTACAGATCTGAAATCCCATTTGTTCTAGTGCTTAAATTTCTGCTCGATTTTAACAACATATTGATAAGCAGCATCGAGCGATGAGATGTCCAGAAAATCCATTTCTGTTTGGATGTATCTGTGTAGAGCCCCATGGTATTTCAGAACCAAATGTCACTCAGATTCTTTGATACCCAACTTGGTGTGCAAGGTATGGAAGGTATTGGTGAACTCTGGAACTGCTTGGCCCATCTCTTATCGCAGTGTGGTCCATCTCATGTACTAGTCCTCATAGTTTCCAATAGGGTAATATTGTTCCTTTACCACATCCACAAAAGAATCCCAAGTGGGATTGGCCCCATATATTTCAGACTCCTCTGTGGAACTCTGCTCCCAATAAGTTTCCCACCAATGTTTGACATGGGGGATAACTTTAAGGAGTGCGAAGGTGATCTTTTCTTTGTCGAAATTTTTTTGAACCGAGAAATAACCTTCTAGCAAATTTAACCATTTGTCTAGGGCTTCTACATCTAGCTGTCCTTCAAATACAGGAATATCAAAATTAACTTGTACCTTGAAAGGTGAGGTGCCTCCAAAGTGTCCTCTTGATGAAGATGCGCCTATTGATATCGGCAGACATTGAAAGATGTGGGAAAAATTCTCCATCATTCTGTCCCTCTGTCACAAGAGCTTGCTCAAGCAACAGACTGATAGGATCGTCTGCTCCGTCATTTTTCTTTTCTTCTACCATTGAGGGTTTCTTAGGTGTGCGAGAGATATTTTCCTCAAGAGAGACAAGCTCGAGACCCAAATTGCTATACTCAGACCTCGTCAGGGACATGCACTAAAAAAAATGATCAAGAGCAACCTGCATTGATACCACTGATCCGGATTATTTTTGGCACAAAATGAGAGCGGAGATATAATAAAGAAATGCATAGAGATATCGTGTATATCCAATAATATAATAGAAATATATTAGATATGCAACCATAAACACAAATATATAGTAATACACGATTTCTATTAATGAATGAAATGTACAGAGACTGTAAAAATACAGAGTGAAAGACTCACTAGAATGGTGGCAGCTTATCTCTGAGAAGAGATGTGACGGCTACTCGCATTCGGAAGAAGATGATTACAATGAGGCTCTAAAGGCCCTTTTACAATAAAAAAGTATGCCAAAAACCATAGACATCCAAAAGCCTAACTCTAGGAGATGAAGTGCCAAAAGTCATGTGGGCCTCGTTTGGGTAAGTGAGTACATCAACTTCTCGGGGTCGTAACTTTTGCATACGATCTTCGTTTTAGGTGTGTGATAGCTAGTTGGAAAGGTATCATTGAGGAAATTCATTTTGGGTGATCAATGATGCCACTGGATATCATTGAGAACCTTAATCATGAAAAACCTTCATTCGGGCCCTCAAAATGGCCCCGAAAGTTAAAACCTGCTAAAAATAGTAAATCGCCAAAATTGCCAGAAAACTGTTTTGAGCCAGTGGGAAAAGGTGGGTGGCCACCGATATCCACCTGAATCAAGAAGAATCTAGTGGACCCAATACAGTTCAATCAAGAGACAATTTATTGCAGAGGAAATGTAAATGCACAAGAAGTTGCGAGGAATTGTAATTTTCCATAGTCATGGAGAGATTCCTAGCCATGTTCTGAGTGCTTTGAGTCTAATACTAAGATTTATGATAATTTAAGAAGAGAATCTAAAAGGATAGATAGCAGTGACAACTATTTTTATCGACCAACAATTTGGGATGTCAATTGCGTGACTCTTAAACATTTTCAAAAACACTAGAGAAGGGGCGAGCCTGTGATTTTCCGAAATGTTTTGGATAATACAACAGGGTTGAGCTGGGAACCAATGGTCATGTGGTAGGCTTTCAAGGAGACCAAAAACAAGAATTTGACTGAGACACACTCAGTGTTTTCCATTGATTTCCCAGAGTTCCAAGGGAAATGACAGACGATGGGATGTTGGAGGATGAGGCATTGGATATTGGACACCACCATAGCTACTATCGAAAGGAGAAATTATTTTGCTGGGAAGAGAGGCACATCATGGGGTTGTCAATATGGTGCAGAGACTCAACAACCATCTAATCAAGAGGTCGATGATGTTGATTAAATTTCTATTTGAGAATTAATCCCACATTGCAAGTGCAAACATCTTTATTTGGGTATATATACTGTAATATCCTCAAATTTTAGAATAATAACTTCTAAATGAACTTTGTAATAAATTTTCATTTTTGAAAAATTCGGATTTGGAAATTTTTTTCCATTTATGGAAAATCTGAATTTGGAATTTTTATTGTTGTAATTAATGATTTGGTGACTATTCAGAAAATATTTGACTTATCCAACTGTCCTCTTTTATTTGATAGATGTGAAATACATACTCTTAATAAATTAAATCTTGGAAAACAAATGGAACAACCAGGTTAAAATAGTTGACCATGACTCCATAAGTGGGGAGCAAGTTTGAGTTACCTCAAGGATGATTTTTACAAGTGGAAAATGTGGAATTTGAACACTAGTAGCCCCTAAAAATTAGGGATTTGTAAGGCTGTGAATTTACCAATGAGGGAAGGTAAGACCTATGCACAAGAATGCATATAAAAACAACATATTGAGGAGGTGGGATGTTGCTTAGTATGTTGGGGGAAAATAAATTATTTGATGTTATGAGCACTGTTAGTGTGAGGAAAAGGATTTTCTGATCTGTGGTTGGGGAAATAAATTATTTGTTGTTATGAGCATTGTTAGTGTGAGGAAAAGGAGTTTATGATATGTGGATGGTGACTCTATCTAATGAGGATCATTCAGTTTTCCCTTATGGACTCATGGTCAGGATAGGAGGTGAACAGGGCAAGTGAACTTGGTTGTTCTGTTCTATGGTTGGGTGGAACGTGGTTGTTCCATTTGTATTTCAGCATCAGGTTTCAGATATGTATCTCAGCTTGAGTTCTTTGTCAATGTTATATTTATGATTATCATTTGTTAGGAACATGCTTGACTATGAATGCATAAACAAAATAAATTTTTAAGGGACTCTATGATCATGTTTTCCTATGGCTTAGTATAGTTAAAGGATATTGAATTATATTGTTTATTTGAAATGTGATGGTGGTACATATATTTTGAAGTGCTTTTCAAATCTATACATAACAATTACTGTAGAGAAATGGTGTAATAAGGAATAAACTTTGATGGGTTCTTATCAATTTGATAACATGTGAAAATAGATAAACAAATAACAGTCTGAAATACATTCTTTATTACCAGATAAACATAGTGATAAATTCAAAGTATCATACAAAATCATCTTGTGTATTGAATCTATCATTGTTCAAATATTAGAGTTGGAGTACCATAAATCAAAGACTCCAAAACCTCTTATATTGTAAACAAAACCCTAGTAAAGTCTCTACAGACAATCTGTATGTAACCGAAGTAATGCTCGCATAGATTAGAACTCGAAGAATTTTCGAGCAAGATGTTTCCTTCATCTGATTACCTCGATTTGCTCAACCTGCAAAAGAAGAAAAATGAGGGTTTAGTAAACTATGCTAGATTTTAATGGAAGTTGAACAATAGAATAAGCCAAGGACAAAATTTTTAATTTCAAAGCATTCTAGAGTGCCAAGAGAACACCTTGGCTATGTTTGGAAAATAAGGAGGTATACCGGTTCAAGAAGGATTGAAGAGAAAAGAGACTGTAGTAACTTTGGGTTTGGAACCACTAGGTTTGAAGTTGGGTCGTAGGATATTTTCGGGAGAAGGAGGATCCTTCACAACCATCAGATCTAGAGAAAAGTGCATGATTATTAACACATAAGTATGTTGTAGTTCACGACCTCGACAAAGTTTATGTGTGATAGAGAAGAAAGGGGTTGAGGCTTGAAGTTTCAAAGTCTCGAAGAGGATATACATTGTACATCTATGGGGAACATGCTTACCATTAGATTCGACCAAAGACAGATCAGAACCATAGGTTTAAGCCAAGAGAAGAAGGTAAGAAAGTTTGGGAGTTTGACATTTGGGAGAAACGGGGTATGCTAAGGTGAAATCTCCAGAAGCCCGAAGTCCCGAAGTGATGTGGCCTGCTGACATCACTAAGGATGACGTGGACACATGGGACATGTGCCCTGTCTCAGTGAGTTAAGAACCTTTGTAAGATAGAAATGTAGTTAGAATGAGACATATGTCACTCGCCTAACTGGGTTACATGTCGGCTTCATTTGTACTTCAATGTGGTGCTCAAGGTGGTGGCACAAGGTACTTAAACTTGGCGAAGAAGTTATCTAGATTGGTGGATACATTACTATTTGATCACGATCTATGAATATCGATGGTCAGTAGGTATTGCAAAGATCGAAGGTGTGTGGTAAATAATTCTAAAGGGAGGTCCTCCAATAAAAATCATGGTTTCCCAAAAGGGCTACATGTCAGCATGGGAAAAATTGCGCAACGAATGATGGGTTACTTCAAAATCGCCAACCCATGTACCCGCAATTTTGAAAAAGTACTAAAGTCGATGTGATGTTTACAATATTTATTGGTTCAAGTATAGAGATAGTGGGCCCCAGTGGACGCATGGCACCTGATCCCAAGGTCCAAAGACTTGGTACTCTAGAGGAATTATGTTGCAATTGCGTTGAGTCAAGAATTCTCGGAGTCCGTAGTTAATATCGACCGCTGATCGGGAGAATGTATGTGGAAACCGATACCACAGTTTATAGACTGAGGACTATGGAAGTTTGGAGAGTATGGACAGCCCAGAACATCTGAAGTTGAGAGTTCTATAATAAATCCCAACTATCGGTTGTTGAGGAAACTGTGGACTGTTTATCCACCCCACTTCAGGAAGTTCTCCAATTCAGTGTTCAAGAGAATTAAGGCATGAAGTAGCAAGAGCTTCTGAATCCAAAGTTCCATAGCCTATAATCTCTTAAGACTCTAGATAAGCACCTATCCGATAGCAACAGGTCAGAACCTGTTGTAACATGCAATTGAGGGACGAAGAAAAAGGGTTTGTTCTTGGAAAACAGTGTTTAAGAAGGGAAAATGGGTTAGGAAGGAATTTTGTGGGTTTCATCTGGTTTGAACCTACATGAAAAGAGGTGTTCATCCATATTTGAGGATTGAGCAGGATTCTTCCTTGAATCCTTTGGAGTTTTCGTGTGTGGATTTCGAAAATGACATCTTTTCTACAATGCACTCTTCCGTCTGAGATTTGATTAATGCTTTTTCTTATGATATGAAATATCTTCATATTGTTTGATATTTTCATTATCTCCTAACTTTTATATTGTTGACATCAATGACAATTCATTTATGATAACTTATAGATGACAAATAAGTAAAAATGATATGCATACAATAAAGGAATAATGATATGTTTAATGGATTATCTTTGTGTCACAATCGATGATGGAGAGTCAAGGAAATTTAATGTTCCCTAAAAAAAAAAAAAAAATGGGAAATTTGGAGTACATTACATATGGTATCAGAGTTGAATGTTACAACACTTGGACCTCGAGGCAATGCCAAAATTATTTTAAGTTTTATTTTCTGTTGAAGAAAAAATAACAAATAAGTTTACCATTACAAACAAAAAAAAATTTGGTATGTTGTGATAATGTCAGCACATACTGAAGAAGAAATGATACCTGAAGAGAATGCTAATCAAGGACTTCCTAAAGAACCAGGGCATAAAAATGAAAGAAGTTTAGCCACTGAGGTTTTGGAAACAATGAAGAACCCCATCATGGAATTACAAGTGTTTAAAGAAGATAACAAAAAGATCAAAAAGGCATAGGAAGACCAATTAGAAATAAATGAAATGTTGTTATGCAGTATAGTAACAAAGAAGAGCCCGAAGGACAAGGACAAGGAGGAATAATTTAGCAAAAGGTTCTCAAAAAAATATGGTCATGAAACAAAAAATGAGAATAATTCTTCTGAAGACACAGCCATGAAAAGAAACAAAACAACTATAAGAAGAAAAAGAAAACAAGTGGATCACCTAGAAGGCGAATTCAAGAAAATAAAACGGTCCACCTTTGATGGAGAATCAAGGACGGGTGAAGAGGATGAAGCATGGATACTAGATATAAATAAATACTTCCATATTTACAATTACTCTAGTAATATGAAAGTCAAGATGATCATTTAAAACTTGAAGGGAAAGGCAAGTATCTGGTGCCAAGGCCTGAAATCGGCTAAGCGATTGAAAGAGAGACAAATGGAATGGTCAGATTTTAAGAGATATTTCAAGAAGCAATATTTTTCAGAAAGCTATTATGAAAGAAATACTAAGGAATTCTACGATCGAAGACTCGGAAAAAATACCATGGACGATGTGATAAATAAATTTCTAGAACTATTGAGATTTGTACCATACATAAAGGAAGACAAAGTAAAGATACAATGATTATTATGTTGTCTACCACAGTCGTACAAACACATAATTTAATTTGACAATCCCATGACTTTGAATGAAGTGTTTAGAAAGGCTCGGATGTGCTATGATCAATACAAATAAAGGTCTGAAATTCCCAAGGCATGGAAGGACGAGAAACATGACATAATGAATCAGCAAAAGAAAGGGCTCCAACCAGCCCCTTTCCGGAATATGGCAAATAATTTCCAAAAGAAGGAATATCATTCCAGCACCCATAGTGTTCAAAGGGGAGGTAGACTAGTTAAATTAGAGTCAAGAAAGTTGGGGACAACCCCAGAGAACCATTGAAGTGTTGGGAGTGTGGAGAACATCACTTGAAGAGAAATTGTCCACGCTTAATTTCCGTGACAAGAACTTCATTCCATAACCTGAAAGAAGATTCGAGAGTAGGAGATATGGGTAGAAGCGTGCATAGAAGTAATGTAGTTGTGGATGGCATGAAATTTGATCATCAATCCACTATTGTGGAGGTTGTATGTAAATTCATGATAACGCATTTTCATATTAATTGACCCATGAGCTAGTATGAGTTATGTTACTCCTCGTTTAGTTGAATTAAAAAAGATCAAGAAAGTAAAACATTTTAATTACTGGTTAGTACAGTTAGCAACAAGGACCAAGAGAAAGGTAACATATTTTATTCCCGAATGTGAACTCAGCATACATGGTAAAAGTATAAAGTTAGATATGAACATTTTACCATTAGGATCTTATGATATAATCATTGGAATGGACTTGTTAGAGAAACATAAAGTAATTTTAAAATGTTATGAAAAGTAACTTATTTACAGAGACAAAAACAACACAGTTAGGATGATACAAGGGATCAGAAAACTAGTTTCAGTTAGGGAGATATCAACCATTCAATTTAAGAAATGTATGAACAAAAGGTCTCCAAGTTTATGTTGTTCATGCAACTAATGTATTAGAAAAGGAAAACGAACCCAGTTTAGAGGAATTTTCAGTCCTACACGGGTTTAGAGATGTATTTGTGGACAAAATACCATAGTTTCCCTCAAGAAGAGAGATAGATTTCTCTATCGATCTACTACCTAGATCTGCCCTGATATCCAAGGCACCTTATATAATGAGTCTACTCAAATTAACAAAATGGAAAATTCAGCTGCAAGAACAATTAGATAAAGAATATGTCAGACCAAGTGTCTCACCTTGGGGAGCACCGGTTCTCTTTGTTAAAAACAAGGATGGGAACTTGAGCTTATGCATTGACTATCGACAATTAAATAAGATAACAATCAAGAATAAGTTTCCTTTACCCAGAATTAACAACCTATTTGACCAAGTTAGAGGAGAAAGGATCTTCTCTAAGTTAGATTTAAGGTTTGGTTATCACCAACTCAGGATAAAATATGAAGACATAAATAAAACAACATTTAGAACACGTTACAAACACTATTAGTTTGTCATAATTATGTTTGGTCATACTAATGCACCAACAACCTTTATGTGTTTGATGAATAGTATATTCAGTCAGTATCTGGATAAATTTCTGTTGGTGTTTATCGATCATATTTTAGTTTACTCGAAAGAAGAAGAAGAATTTGAAGAACATCTAAAAATAGTATTGCAGACCTTAGGGAAACATAATTTGTAAGCAAAGTTTGATAAGTGAGACTTCTACCAAAGAAAGATACAGTACATAGGACACGTCATATCTGAAGATGGTATTCCAGTTGATCCATAAAAGATAAAGGCCATTATGGAATGGTATATCCCTAAGGATGTAGAAGACATAAGATCATTCATGGGAATTACCGGTTATTACCGAATATTTATCGAAGGATTTTCTAGGATTGCATATCCAATTAGATCCCTATAAAAAAAGGGAATAAGATTTACTTGGACACAAAAGTGTCAGGACAACTTTGATAAATTAAAAGGATTGTTAACTACAACACCTATCCTAAGTGTAGCAGATCCCGATAAATATTTTATAGTTTGCATGGATGGACGCAAAGAAGGCTTGGGAGGGGTTCTAACACAATATGGGCACGTCATCTATTATGAATCAAGTAAACTGAAAGAATATGAATGTAATTACGTTACACATGATTTGGAATTAGCATTTGTAATTCATGCTCTGAAAATGTGGTGACATTTTTTAATGGGGAGAAGGTTTCTTCTACTAACTGACAACAATGGTGTAAAGTTTTTGTTCAGTCAACCAGACCTCAATGCAAGGCAAGCAATATGGCTAGCCTTTTTAATTGAATTTGATTTCGATGTAAGATACATCAAAGGGAAAGAAAAAAAAGTTACAGATTCTCTGAGTCAGAGGACTAATGGATTTTATGAGATAAGAGTTATAAAAGAAGAAAATGACATCGAACAAAGAATAAAATCTACAAGCTGTAATGACAAAAAGTACATCAAAACAACAACAAAATTGCAAGAAAATGGAGAAAAACTGAACAAAACAAATCTGAGTTTATATAAAAATGCACTGATAAGGTTCAAAAATAGGTTGTATGCACCTAATTCTATTGATTTAAAATCAACAATTCCTGACAAATTGCCCAAAAGGCCGTATTCTTGTCATCTAGGAAACCAGAAAATGATAACACCCTTAAGAAAAAAAAATTATTGGCCTAACAAGAAGAGTGAAACAATTGGATATTTATCTAAATGCTTAGATTGTGAATCATTAAAGGCTAAACATTGGCATCCAAACGATCTGCTACAACCTCTACCTATACTAGAATGGAAGTGGGAGGCTATCTCATTGGAATTCATCACAGGTTTTTCTAAGACTCAAAAGAAAAATGACTCGATTATGGTAGCGAATGATAAACTTAGCAAATATGCAAATTTTATACCTGTGAAATTTACTTATAAAGAAATTAATATTGCTGAAATTTTTATGAAAGAAATATTTAGACTGCATCGAATTCCTAAGACGATGATCTCCGATAGAGATGTCAAATTTATGTCAAAGTTTTGGAAGTACATGTTTGTACGAATGGATACTAACCTGAATTTCAACACAAGATACCAGCCACAAATGGATGGGAAAACCAAATGAACGAATCATATTGTGGAAGACATGCTACGAATGTACATGAGAACGAAACCAACCAAGTGGGAGGAGTACCTACGAAGAATTGTACAGAAGGAAATTCACAACCCGGATTAGCTGGGATAATCCAGTTGACAGGATTATGATGGGACCGAAAATGCTCTGGGAAATGGAGAAAATGGTAAAAAGGGTACAAAAAAATCTAAAGGAGGCCCAAGAACGACAAAAACGCTACACAGATTTAAAAAGGAGACACCATGAATTTGAAATTGGGGACCATGTATATATGAAAGTCAAAGCAAGGAGGGGATCTCTAAAGATAGGACATTGTTCAAAGTTGGTGACTAGGTCTTCTGGCCCCTTCAATATTTTAACTCGAATCGAACCCATGGCATATCAACTAGCACTTCCTGCAAACTTAAAATTTCATAATGTTTTTCATGTTTCCTTATTAAAAAAGTATATTCATGATCCTACTCACATAATTGATTGGAACATGGTTCATGTGGAGCTAGAAGGTGAGTTCCAAGTGGAACCTCTGCGCATTTTGTACAGGAATGAAACAATACTACGGAACAGAGCCATCGCCTAAGTAAAAGTGCAATGGAAGCAGTTTAGCCCTGAGTAGGCCACTTGGGAATTGGAGGAATATTTGTGGAAATATTATCCAACCCTATTCCAAGATTGGAATGAACACAAAGGACAATGTTGTACTTAAGGGAAGAGGATGTAATATCCTCAAATTTTAGAATATTAAATTATAAGTGAACTTTGTAATAAATTTCCGTTTTTGGAAAATTCGGATTTGGAAATTATTTTCCATTTATGGATAATTTGAATTTGGAATTTTTATTGTTGTACTTAATTATTTGATGGCTTTTGAGAAAAGATTTGACTTACCCAACTCTCCTCTTTTATTTGACACATTTGAAAGACAAACTCTTAATAAATTAAATGTTGGAAGAGAATTGGAACAACTAGGTTAAAAATAGATGACCATGACTCCATGAGAGCGGAAAAAGTTTGAGTTACCTCAAGGATTATTTTTACAAGTGGAAATGTGGAATTTGACCACTCGCGACTCCCAAAAATTAGGGATTTTCAAAGATGTGAATTTCCCAAGGAGGGAACGTAAGACCTAGGAACAATAATGCATATAAAAACAACATATGGAGGAGGCAGAACATTGCTTAGTATGTTGGGCGGAAATAAAGCATTTGTTGTTATGAGAACTATTAGTGTTAGGCAAAGGATTTTATAATCTGTGGTTGGGGAAATAAATTATTTGTTGTTATGAGCACTGTTAGTGTGAGGCAAAGGAATTTATGATATGTGGATGGTGACTATAGCTAAGGAGGATCATTTAGTTTACGCTTATGGACTCATGGTCAGGATAGGGGGTGAATAGGGAGAGTGAACTTGGCTATTCTATTCTATGGTTGGGTGGAGCATGGTTGTTCCATTTGTATTCCAGCATCAGGTTTCAGATATGTATTTCATCTTGAGTTCTTTGTCAATGTTATATTTATGATTATCATTTGTTAGGAATATGACTGACTATGTATGCATAAATGAAATCAATTCTTAAGGGACTCTGTGATCATGTTTTCCTATGGCTTAGTATAGTTAAAGGATACTGAATTATATTATTTATTTGAAATGTGATGGTGGTACATATATTTTGAAGTGCTTTTCAAATCTGTACATAACAATCACTGTAGAGAAATGGTGTAATAAGGAATAAGCTTTGATGGGTTCTTATCAATTTGATAACATGTGAAAATACATAAACAAATAACAGTTTGAAATATATTCTTTATTACCACAGAAACGTAGTGATAAATTCAAAATATCTTACAAAATCAACTTTTTATTGAATCGATCATTGTTCAAATATTAGATTTGGAGTACCATAAATCAAAGACTCCAAAACCTCTTGTATTGTAAAGAAAACCCTAGGAAAGTCTCTACACAAAATCTGTATGTAACCGAAGTAATGCATGCATAGATCAGAACTTGAATAATTTTCGAGCAAGATGTTTCCTTCATATGATTACCTCGATTTTCACAACCCGCAAAAGAAGAAAAATGAGGGTTTAGTAAACTATGATAGCTTTTTAATGGAAATCGAACAATATAATAAGACAAGGAAAAAAATTTGAAATTCAAAGCATTCCATAGTGCCAAGAGAACACCTTGGCCATGTTTGGAAGATCAGTAGGTATAGTGGTTCAAGAATGATTGCAGAGAAAAGAGACTACAGTAATTGTGGGTTCAAAACTGCGAGGTTTGAAGTTGGGTCATGGGATCTTTTCGTGAGAAGGAGGTTCCTTCACAACCATCAGATCTAGAGAAAGGTGCATGAGTATTAACACCTAACTACGTCAGACTTTGCAACCTCGACTAAGTTTACGTGTGATAGAGAAGAAAGGGGTTGAGGCCCGAAGTTTCAAAGTCCCAAAGAGGATCTACATCGTAGATCTGTGGGGAACATGCTTACCATTGGATTCGACCAAGGATAAATCATAACCATAAGGTTAAGCCAAGAGAAGAAGGTAAGAAAGTTTGAGAGTTCAACATTTGGGAGAAACAGAGTGTGCTAAGGTGAAATCTCTCGAAGCCTGAAGTCCTGAAGTGATGTGGCCTACTGACGTCACTAAGGATGAAGTGGACACATGGGATGTGTGCCATGTGTCAGTGAGTTAAGAACCTTTGTAAGATACAAATGTACTTATAATGGGACATATTTCATGCGCCTAACTAGGCCACATGTTGACTTCGTTTGTCCTTCCACATGGTGCTCCAGGTGGTGGCACAAGGCAGATAAAATTGGTGAA
>JASDQU010375112.1:53133-70110 GCA_032191745.1 Picea mariana | reverse complement strand
TGAGAAAAATGACTTTCTCAATAGACAAGATATGGCCATAGGAAGTATCAGTATGTTTGTTTCTCCCGAACTTTTCCATCAAGTATATGAAGAATCACAAAGATTAACTTCAAATGAATTATGGACCAGATTGGAGGTTCTATTTGGGAATAAAGAATATTGTGAATATTTCATGCAGGAGGTCGAATAGATAGAGCTAGAAGAGAAGCCATCAGAAGATCAAGAATCTTATTATGAAGAGTCTTCTACAAACATTTTTGCAGAAATTTGTATTCCAATAATTGAAGATGATGCCTACTCTATTTCATATTTTTTTTCTGAGATTCATGTGGAAGATATATGGCATGCATCTCAGGAGTCATATGCAAACAATTTTCCATGTGCAATGCATGCATCTCAGGAGACAAAAAGAGAGCCTCGCACATCAGACTCCATTATGATATTTTATGAGAAAAATTTGCAGAAACAAATTGTATATTTGAATTCCTCTTGGGAAAATATCCAATTTCAAAAAACAAATCGTCCAAAAAGGAGTCCGAAAAGTGAAGTTATGATCGTTTTAAAATCAATAAAATTTCAACATTTTTCTGGAAACTGCCCCATGTTTTCAAAATTTCATCCAAAATTTATTTGGATATTATTCATTACAAGAAGATAAAGTGGATATGTGTGGAAATATCAATGATGCATATACTTCATCAGATCTGTGTAGACATCTACATCTTCAACAAAATCTTCAAAGAGCACAAACTTGCATATTTGTGAGGTCTTCTTGGAGTGAAGGACATGGTTGCTTAGAAACTGCCTTTTGTTCCGTATCATTTTTTATTTTATGCATTGTAATTTGAGGGGGGGGGTTTGTTCCCATGAGGTTTTCCCTCTTTCCTCGTTTAGTTTAGTGTATATTTTGTATTTGGGTACCTAACATGGCCTCGTAGATGGGACCCATTCTTTATTTTCACCATAGTGATGTTCAGGGGGGGTGTTGGAGTTACTTCACACACAACTAGGATTTATTTTTCCTAAGGTTATTCCTTTTTTATTAGTCATAATTAGTCATTATCTAGTCTCCTATATTTTAGGGGAGAATATTCCACCTGGAGAATATTTTCTTTCAGTTGACACTTCAGTTTGACTAGTTTAGTTGAGTTTAGATGTTGCATTGGTTTTGTCACCATGCAACATTGGGATCATCACCAACTCACTACTCTTTGTTCAGTCAGTTAACTGAAGACTGGTTTACTAGTTAACTCAGCTAGGTGGCAGTTCACTCATGTAACTACCTGAGAGACTAGACTAGGTGGCAGTTTACTCTTGTAACTGCTGGTGTGTGTCTAGATCAATCTAGACCACCACTATGGCTCATTAGTTACTCATGTATCATATATCTATTGTGAATTATTCACTCTTGTGTGTGGAATACGGTTAATGAGAATTCTTCCATTCTTTCTACATCACTTATTCTTTCTCAATTTGTCTTTGCAAATGTGTGTAGTATTTTCTAGCTAGATCTATTTTGTGCAGGTTCAACACATTTACAAAAATGGCCCCGCAAGTTAAAAACTACTAAAAATATTAAATTGCCAGAAAATTGTTTTGAGCGGGTTGGAAAAGGTGGGTGGACACCGATATCCACCTGGATAAATTCTCCCTCCTTAGGAAGAAATGGTCTCCATTGCGTTGATTTCCCCCATCAGATGAGGAAATTTCTATTGAATTTGTCCCCGGGTGAGCCACTTTCCTTGGTGCAGGAGCTTCCCTGCTTTGATGACTCGATAAAGATGGATCATTTTATATCGAGTGCCCTTGATCTATGTGTCCACAATCTGATCAATGGATTCTTGTTTCATGCAGTCAGGGTTGATATCTACTGGTGTCAACTGCTCTTCTATCTCTGAGGTGTCCAATAATGGTGGGAAATATGGTTGAAGGAGAGCCACGTTGAAGTCTGGGTGCAGGACAAAGAAAGGGGGAATGTTGAGCTCAAAATAATTGTCCCCCATAGCCTTGGTGATGTTATACAACCCATAACATTGTGGGAGAATATTCCTATGGGGCCCTGTAAGGTGTTTTTTTTGCAAGTGCAACCAAAATTTGTCTCCCACCTGAAACTTATGTGGCACCCGATGTTGATCATAGTGTTGCTTATACTTGGCATTAGACTTCTGTAGAATATTCTAAACCTGTTGGCGGATGTGATGGATCTGCTGAATGAACCAGGTGGCTTTGTCATCTTCTGGTAGAGCAAGGGATGAGTTGGCCGAGGTGGTCTCCATGGGTAGTGAAACATCCATGAGGCCCAATGGTTGGAATCCGAACCCCACTTGAAAGGGGCTATGGCTAGTTGAGTTATGCAGGGCTCATTTGTAGCTATGATGGACATAGGAAAGACTCTCATCACATGTGTGGGGGTGTTTTGAATTATACATACGCAGGATATGTACGACCATCCGATTGACGACCTCAGATTGGCCATCTATCTGGGGGTGGAAGGAAATGGATTTGGTGAGCTTGGTATCTAGCAGTGACCAAAGGATTGACCAAAATTTGTTGAGGAACCGACTGTAACAGTTTGAGACAATGGTTTGTTCGGATCCAAAAATGTACCCATACTCGTTCAAAGAAGATCTTGGTAGTGGCTTTTGCTGTGATGTTCTTCTTACAGGCGGCTAGAATCGCCATCTTGGAAAAGCGATCAACAACCACAAAACACAGTAATTTCCCCTCTTGGTGGATGGAAGGCCTGACATGTAGTCTATTGAAATGGATTCACACAGCCTGTAAGGAGTAGGAACAGGGGTGTACAGGCCCTCTCTCTTAGTGGTCGGTTTGACAATAGTGCAGGCGCTGCAGGTCCTGATACACTTATCGACATCCTGTCGAAGTTTCAACCAGTAAAAATGTTTTTGCAGCACTGCCACTGTATTTTCGATGCCAAAGTGTCTTGCCACCCGACTGAAGTGAGCTTCCCAAATTAGCTTCACGCTCTCGCTTGATGGAATGTAGAGATGGCCTAGATGACACAAAAACCTATATTGAAGATGGAAATTAGAGACCAATGAGTTGGTGCCCAACATTTGGTAGGTGGTGGAGAAGTCAAGATCGATCTTGTAGAGGTGGGGCCATCCGGAGGTCCTGTGGCCACAAGAGTCTAGCACCGTGGTGAGTGTCATGACTGGAGTTCAGCTCAGGAAATCAACAACTCAGTTGGTACTTCCTTTTTTATACTTGATGTTGAGGTGAAACTGTTGTAAGTATGTGGACCACTTCTGATGGCGATCATTTTGCAATTTTCCTTGGGTTTGCATAAACTGTAGTGGCTTGTGATCAGTGTGGATGACTGTCTCCTTCCCAAGAAATTAATGTCTCCACTGGCAGCAGGCTTGCACAATGGAGTACATTTATTTGTCGTAAGTAGGGTACTTACGGAAAACATCTGATAGTTTCTCACTATGATATGCCATGGGGTGGTCGTGTTGAGTGAGAATGACACCCACAACATAGTTTGAAGCATCTATCTCAATCTCAAAGGGATTTTGAAGGTTCGGTAATGAAAAAGATAGGAATGAGAAAAAACGCTTCTTCAAGTCATTAAAGGCTTGTTGTTCGGACAGGCCCCACACAAATTTTTCCTTACCGCTACCCCTGGTTACTTGGCTGAGGGCCCATGTGATATGAGATAATCCCAACATGACCTGTGATAGAAATTAGAGAGACCCAAGAAGCTCCGAAGTTCAGTGAGTGTGGTTGGGGCTGGCCAGTCACGGATGACCTGGATTTTGGCTCGATCCAAATTTACACTATGACGATCAACGATGTATCCTAATTAATGGACCCTTTCCATGCCGAAGGATCATTTTTCCAAGTTTGCATATAGTTTGTGGTGTCGTAGGGTGTGCAGAACCTGTTGAATATGATACAAGTGTTTCGCCCAAGTCTTGTTGTAGATGAGGATGTCATCCAGATACACCACTACAAAAGTATTGGTGAAAGGTCATAGGATATCGTCCATCATCCTCATAAACATTTTTGGATCATTTGTCAAATCAAAGGGCATGACCAGCCATTCAAAAAGACCTTCTTTTGACTTGAAGGTGGTCTTCCATACATCTGTATGTTCTATTGGGACTTAGTGGTAGTCAGACTTTAGATCAATCTTACTGAAGTATTTGGCCCCCATGAAATCATCAAGGAGGTCGTCGATTTGGGGAATCTGATACTTGTTTCAGACTGTGATTTTATTCAGGGATACCATCAATGCAGAGTCTCCAGGTCCCATCTTTCTTCTGCACCAACATGATTGGGCTCCCACAAGGCGATGAGCTGGGACGTATGTGCCCCTTGTGGAGAAGTTCTTGGATCTTCCTATTTATCTCCTCTTTTTCTAACAAAGAGTGATGATAGACTAGCCCATTGGGTAGCGATGCGTCTGGGGTTAGATCGATGGGATTCTTGACTTGGAAGTGCAGAGGTACCTCAGTAGGATAGGAAAATATATCTGAGTATTCTTCCATGACCTTATCCACTTGCTTCTATTGTGTGGAGAGATCGGCCACGGAAGCCTTGGATGTGGCTGCAATCTTTCACTCACTCTGAGAGCGAATCATGAAGAAGACAAATTTCTTGGTCTGAGAGAAGACCTTCCTACATTGCTTGGCAAAGATCAAGGAAATATCACTAGGAGGGACTGCCTCGGGTATCCTGTACAATTTCATGTTCAAAGTAATAATAACACTACAAGGCCTAGAATCATATACAACATGACATTTCCATAAATAAGGTTGGTCCAAAAGAACATTACAAAATTAGAGAGGAGAAACCTCACACAATACCTCATCTTTGAAGGGCTTGATGCCGTATGATAGTCGACACTATTGGCTGACACATAGATCGCTTCCTTGGAGGAGCCATCCAATGGTGTAGGGTTGTGGGTGTGGTGTTTTCAATAAGGCTAGCCTCTTTCCAACCTCTATTGAGATGAGGTTCTTATGTTTATCACTATCAACATTGAAGTGCAATGGGGTGCCTTTTACCCACATCGATGAATGGAAGAGGCGCTCGCCTTCTTTTGACTCGTCTGGTTCACTAGGATGGAGCTTGGTGGTAGCAACGATGGAACTAGGTTCTGTGTCAATGATCTATCTTCCCCTTTCCGTTTCTGACTCAGAGTCAAAACCTGCATCTAATTCAGAGGATTTCACTTCAGCCACCAACGACTTCTTTAAGCGACAGTTAGCAGTGTTATTCCAAGGGCTCTTATGGAAGTCACACCACTTCCTGGTATCTTTCTTTGTCTTTACGATGTCATTATTTTCTTGCAGCTTGGAATAGTTGTCCTATTACTGTCCATATTTTATCTATCCTTTGTTCTGTAGGTTGGGTCCGCCCCTTCCTAGCTTTTGATGTGAGGGTTTCCCAAGACCAAATTGTCACATATTTTGTTTGAGCTTCTTCTCAATTTTGATGACATATTGGTAGGCCACGCCTAAGGACCAGATGTCTAGAAATTTCATTTCATTTTGTATGTTTCTCTACAGAGCACCACAATACTTGATCACTAGATGCCACTCCAAATCTTTGATACCCAACTTGGTGCGTAAGGTATGGAAGATATTTGCGAAATCTAGCACTGTTTGGTCTCTTTCTTACCACAATGTGGTCCATTTGGTATAGAAGTCATCATAACTTCCAAAAGGGTAGTATTGTTCCTTAATAAAATCCTTGAAGGATTCCCAGGTGGCCATGACTGTAAATAATCAGGGTTTCTCTATTTCCTTTTGCTCACAGAAAGTTTCCCACCAATATTTGACATGGGGAACAACTTTGAGAAGAGAAAAAGTAATATTTTCTCTATTTGAAAAGTTATGGATAAAAAAATACCCTTCTAGTAGATTCAACCACTTGTCTACAACACCTGCATCTATATGACCTTAAAATATAGTAATTTCTAAGTTTATTTGTACCTTGAAGGGGCAGCGCCTCCACTCGAGGAAGATGCGTCGACTGTTGGTAGTCGCCGAAGGATTTCTGAAAAACTATCCATCATCACGTTCCTCTGTTGCATGAGGGATTCCTCAAGAAATTTTTTGAAAGGATCTCATGTCCCATCATCTTTATTTTCTCCTACCATGAGAGGTCACTTGGGAATACGAGACATTTTGTCCTCAAGAGAAACAATCTCGAGACCCAATTCTTTGTACCCTAACCTCGTTGGGGACATGCATTAAGACGACAAGGAGCAGACCGCTATGATACCATTGATCTGGATTTTATGAGAAGAAAAAAATTAATATATATTATTAAAATATTATTAACATAGAATAACATAGATGCAGTAAAACCGGTTTTCTATTCAATAAGGAAATAAGTTGAAACTATAAAATGCAGTGGAAAACAAGCTTGTTGGAATGGTGGTGTCTTATCTCTGAGAAGAGATGTGACGGTTGCACTCATTCACAAGAAGATGATTACAATGAGGCTATGAAGGCCTTTTTACAATAAACAAGACTGTCAAAAACCATGGACATCCAAAATCCTAACCCTAGGAGATGAAGTGCCAAAAGTCATGTGGGCCCCATTTGGGTAAGTTAGTACATCAACTTCCTGGGGTTGTAACTTTTGCATACGATCTCCATTCTAGGCGAACGATAGCCTGTTGGAAAGGTATCATCGAGGAGATTCATTTTGGGGGCTCAATTGGAGTCTTAAACTATTATTGATAATCTCTATCCCGTAAAACCTTCATTTATCCCCTTAAAATGGCCTCAAAAGTTAAAAATTGCTAAAAATAGTAAATTGCCAAAATTGCCAGAAAAATATTTTGAGAGAGTTGGAAAAGGTGGGTGTCCACTGATATCCAACTAGATAATGATGATATGACAATGTGTTTCTTATATTTTATATGTATGTCTTGTGTCTCTACTTTCATCTCATTTTTTCCTTTGTTTAAATTGATATTTAAGAGTGTAGAATTCATCTAAATGGTGCTCTAGACTCAAAGAATTTAAACTTTGTCCTTTCTTCTTAACTAGTACATAATTCATCTATATGATGCTCTAATTTTGTTATGTGTTTCCTTTTTCCTCTTTCAACCCCTACAACAATTTCAAAACTGAAGGTTTCATCCACCTAATTTAGCCTTTGTTCCTATGAGAGGTTCTATCTACCAGACATTAGTTTCATTTGTTTTCAAGATTTGACCCCATGGCCCCAAAAACATCCTTCTCCTCCTTTCCAAATTTTTTTTATTAAATACACTCAAAACTTTAAACCCTAGCCATTGTTTTATCAAGAAAAACCATCTATCAGAGACTAAGTGACAAGAGAGAGACCTCTTTGAATAGAGTAGGCTAGTACCCATCTCTAAAGAGGTTTGTGGTTACCTTTGTAGGTTGTTTCCTCAGCCAAAACAATTTACTTATTGTTAACAGGTTCCATTGTTAGTAGTTCTTGAACCTAAGCATGTAAGATAATGTAAGCTAATATATGTATTATGTAGAGCAGAAATATAATTATTATGAAAAATACCAATGAAAAGAGAAAATATAGAGAACAATAACACCATAAATCATACCTTATTTATAGAAATCTGAGTTTAGTTTCCTCTTCAATGGGGCACCTCCAGCAGAGCAGAGCTCAATTAAAAAATATTTCTAAATACAATTTTTTCTCATGCCTTCTACTCTTATTTATACTATTTATATCTTCTAAAGAGCATTCTAGAGGAATATATTTCTAGAAGTAGAAACTTATATTAAGTCTTCTTACATTAGACATGTTCACATTACTACATATGCCTTATTTACTAATGTCGTCCTTTATTACATAAAAAAAAAAAAAAAAATTCTACCTATGTGACGGGTTAGGAAGATTAGGTCCCTAGCATGCACTCCCCCTTGAAAAACAACCTTGTCCTCAAGGCTTGATATGGGGAAATTATTACAGAATGCTAGTCGGCTCCCATGTGTCATCTTCTGGTGGGTGTCCTTCCACTGAACTAAAAATTCCTTGATGGTGCAATGATGGAGACGACACTCACGATGGTCCAAGAATATTTGTGGATGCAACCAAATGGAGCCTTTTTCATCCAATTCAGGGAGACTGGTTTGATTCTATCACTTAGTTCCAATCACTTTCTTTAATAAAGAGACTTGAAAAATAGGATGAAGCTTAGAGTGAGTGGGGAAGGATGATTGGTAGGACACAAGCCCCATGCACTTGAGATTTGTATAAGGGACATAAAACTTGGGAGTGAGTTTATGACAGTGTTCTACTTTGAGTGAAGTTTTATTATAAGGTTGTAGATGAAGAAACACATGGTCCCCTTCAACAAATTAATGTATTGAATGACCATGATATTCTTGTTTCTTCATGTGATTCTGAGGCATGACCAAATTTTATTTGAGGGTACCGAGAATGGTATCTCAGAATGTAAGTGTGTCATCGATGTCATGAACCTTAGATACATCGGGAAGGTAGAATACAATAGAAGGTGGATTTTTACCATAGACTACTTCAAAGGGAGTCATGTGAATGGAAACATCCTAAGATGTTTTGTACGACCAATCAGATAGTTGTAACCATTGATCCCATTGAGTTTTTATTTTGGACGCAAAATACTACAAATATGTTTCCAAGAACTTATTGACACCTTCAGTTTGTCCATCAATCTAGGAATGATAGGATATTCTAAGATTCAATTAGGTTCCCTGGAGCTTGAACAATTCTTGCCAAAAATTGATGGTGAATTTTGGATCACGGTCAGAGACAATAGAGTGAGGAATTCCATGGAGTTTGAATATATTATCCATGAAAATTTGAGCCATTGTGGATGTGGTGAATGGGTGTTGGAGAGAACATAAATGAGAATATTTGTAAAGGTGATCTATAACAACCATTATGAAATACTTGTTTCCTGATTTAGGTAATCCAAAAATCAAATCCATAGAAATATCCATCCATACAGTAGGTGGAATAGGGAGCGATTGGAGTGTTCCTAGAGTTTTGATTATTTCTCCCTTATTGCATTGACAAGTATCACATTCATCCACAAAGGTGCATATATCATGTTTCATTCCTTCCCAAAAAAAATCACATTTGACCCATTCATATGTTTTGTGAAACCCTGAATTCCTAGTTGTTGGTGAAGCATGAAGTTCAAAGAGAAAAATGGATTTAAGGTTAGACTATTTTCTCAAATATAGGTGACCTTTATAGAAAATATACTCATTGTGAGAAGAGTATCCCAAAGAGTCTCACGGATCTTTTTGAAATTGTTGGATCAAGAGAGAAAGTTTGGGATCTTGGAACCACTCCTGGAGAATGGCTTGTGACCAATCTTTTATAATGAAAGAGAGGGAAAAGAGGGACCCTTGTTCTTAATATTTCCTTAAACATCATTAACAACCACATTTTATTTTATCTTCTTGTAAATTATCTCATGATCATAACCAAACATCTTGGTCACCCCTTTCTATTGCTCAGGGGATGAAATTCTTTGTTCCAAAAAGTACTTGAGGCTACGATGATCAATTTTAATTTGGAAGCATTTCCCCCAAAAATAAGGACATCAGAGATCCATTGCATGTAGAATAGCCAAAATTTCCTTTACATAGGTGTATTTTCCCAAATGTCACTCCAAGGGTTGTTTACCAGTGAAATCCAAAGGTATTCCATATTGCATGAGGACTACCCCAATTCCTTTCCCCGAAGCATCACATTCTAGAACAAAAGTCTTGGTGAAGTCGGCTAGTTCCAGAAAATGAGTCATGCACATAACGTATTTCAATGATTGGAATGGTTGATAAACTACAATAGTCCAATTTAAATCATTATTTTGAAGGAGAGAAGTGAGGGGAGTTGTAATTTTTCCATTATTTTGAAAAAACTTGAAATAATATCCCATTAAACCCAGGAAACCGTGAAAATTTTTAAGGGTTTTAGGGCAAGGCCAATCCTTCGCAGCTTCAATTTTCTTGGGATCCACACGTACACCATCCTTTCCAAAATTATGGTCCATGTAATCTACTTTAGAGGCTCCAAAATAACATTTAGAATGTTTGAGAAAGATTTTTTGTTTAGACAATAATTGTAGGACTTGATCCACATGGCTTAGATGGGATTGCCAAGTTTTATTATAGATGAGGATATCATCAAAGAAAAATATGAAAAAATGATGAAGGAAAGGATAGAAGACATGATTCATGAGACTTTGAAAAGTGGAAGGTGCATTACATAGGCCGAAGGGCATGACAAATAACTCATAGTGACCCTCATGAGTTGAAAAGGAAATTTTGGGAATATCAACCTCTTTCATACATATATGGTGGTATCTAGAATGGATATGAGGTTTGGTAAAGTACTAAGAATCACTCAATTCATACAATAGGTCATCAATGACAGGAATTGGGAATTTGTCTTTTATTGTGATTTTGTTGAGGGTGCAAAAATTAGGGAACATTTTCCAGCTGCCTTATTTCTTGAGTGCCATAAGTACAGGAGAAGAATAAGGTCTAGTACTAGGACAAATAATACCCATCACTAGAATTCCTAAACAATTTTATCAATTTCATTTTTATGGGAAAAGGTATGATGATAAGGGTGAACATTGGGAGGAATATTTCAGGGACAAGGGGAATGGAATGATCATGTGTGCCACAGGAAGGGGGAATTCCTTGGGGATTTTCAAAAACATATTGGTGTTGGGATAACAATGATAGGAGGTTGGGATGCATAGTAGGTGAGGGGGTCTCAAATGCTTGAATGGAATGGATTTGAGAAATAATTGCAAAATGACCCTTTTTGAGTAGTTTTTCCATTTGGTGGGAATCAATGATCTCAAGGGAGCCAGTCATGATTCCTTGGAACTTATAATGTTATCCATCCTATTGGAATTGCATGGTTAATTTCTTAAAATCCATGGTGATGGGGACTAGTGTGCATATCCATTCAACATTGAGAACAATGTCACAATCGCCCATGTCGATATAAAAATATGATATATTAGGTGGTACCAATCAATTTGTAGGCACACATTTTCACAATTCCCCCCATATTTCATGGAACCACCATTTGAAATCATGATTTAAAAATTGTTAAATACATATATATAACATATGGTCTCTTGAGTGATGTGGTGATGAATAAAATTATGGGTGCTCCCATTGTCGACTAGGATAATGAATTTCCTATGATTAATGTAGCCAAATAACTTGAGGGTTTGGGGAGAAGAAAGACTAGTGAGGGAATTCAACGAGATAAGTTATTCAACTTCTAGTGGATCATATGGAGGGGTATGATCATATACTTTGGGTTTCTCTTCATCATGGGGAATATCGACATCCTCATTAGAAACATCCTCAAAAATGTCCATAAAATGATTTTGTTCCTTAATCTTGTACCCTGGAAAATGTTTGTCATCACAATTATTTTAAATACCCTTAAGTTGATGTTCATCCATTTCTTCCTGGGTTAATTTATGGATCTTGAGAGGAGTGGAAGGAGGGGATGCATTGGTGGGTTGAGGGAGAAGAATAAAGGATGGTTTCTATTTTTGGAAGAGACTACCTATTATACCTCCTTGGTGCATTGAGTAGCTTCCATCCAAGTTTGGGGGTGAGCCATTAGGACATGGGCTTAGATGTCATCCTTCAGGCCACTAATAAATCATTCTCGAAAGAATTTTTTGGTCATGCCATTCGTTCTAAATTCCATTTTCTCAAAGGTTGTGGTATATTATTCCATTTTACTAGATTTTTTTATCTTGGTCAAATGGCCCAAATTATATGTGTCGATGTCAAAGAATTCATAAAGATCTGGAACAAACTGAGTCCAAGAAACATAACCTCTTTGTGAATTTTTATGCCATTGCCACCATTTCCAACGATTAAGATCTAAATAAAGGAAGTCGATACAAATTTTGGCCAAATAATTAGTAATGTCATGCAGGGAGAAATAATGTTCCATTTGAGTGACCGAGCCCATGGGATCCGAGCCATCAAATTTATTCACATCCACTTTTGAAAGATAGAGTTCATGATGAGGAGGTTTGGAATGAAAGGGCATGGCATGGGAGGAATCAATGCCTTTTGTGTTATTAGGTTGTTCAGAGGAGGTAGATCCATTGGATTGATTCATCCATTTATGTATCTAGTTAGCAAAGGATTGAAGGTTTCCTTTCATGTGTTCAGAGAGGGCTTCCATTTTAACATCGATAGTGGAATCGATGGTGGAATTGAGGGTAATAATATTGGCACTGATTTGTTTAATTTCAATATGTTTCTTGGTTAATTTGGTGGACAGGGAATTGATGTGGTTGTCAAGTTTTTGGTTGCAGGTTTGGGCCATGGTGGAGGGAAGCAAAAATAATGGGGCTAGTGGGTCCATAAAGGGATTACGGGTGAGGGGTACCATTACAATGAGTGAAAACAGAGGAATCCAATGGGATAGGTCCCAAATAAGAGTGTTAGATGGGGTGGGTGGGTCCATATTAAATAGGCTTAGAAGTGATAGGTACCATTTTCATCAGGGTGAAGAGAGGATTCCAGTGGGATAAGTTCCAAATAAGGGTACCGACAGGACCACTATACTCATTTTTTTTTTACTCTCATGGAGTTATACTTTGGCTTGAAGAATACTGCAGTGACCGAATTCCCAAATTGTTAACAAGGAAAATTATTTAGGAATTTTTAAACCTAGGTGTAGGAGGTAGGGTTGTGATACAAAAGTTCCCCTCTATTATGTTATGTTTAGTTCTGACAACAAGGGTTATGGTTTTTAGGGTTCCTATAGATACGCTTTGTCCCTATGCTATATCTCTCTAATATACCAATGGGTTCCAACATTAGTACTTATCCCAATATCTTAGGGCACCAACTAAGGAGGCTCAACCATACCCTTATACGTACTGCATAATTACTGAGGTACACGAGAGTGATATTCCTAAGTGTTTTTCTCGGTTCCGATATAACAATCGGGTGGCATATAAGATGATAAATAGTTGGTCTCAAGAGACTTATTGGAATCCCTATATACCAGAGGGTACATGGGAGTGAATGGCCATGTATACGTACTATCTAATGTGGTACTACTTTAAGGGGTATCAATAGGGGTTATAGAGGTTTCCAACAAGATGACAAACCACTTGTAAGGTGCCATATGTATTATGCATAGTAAAAAAATAATTATTACGACAAATACAGGTGGAAAGAGAAAAATAACACCATAAATAATACTTTTATTTATATAAATCCATGTTCACTTTCCTCTTCAAGGGGGAAAACTACAGTAGAGCAGACCTCAATTACAAAATAATTATCAAGTCAAAACTTTCCCATGCCTTATACTCCTATTTATACTATTTATATCTTCTAAACAACATTGTAGAGGAATATATTTCTAGAAGAAGAAACTTCTATTAAGTCTTCTTACATTAGACATGTTCACATTATTACATAGGCCTTATTTACTAGTGTTGGATTTTATTACATAGAAATCATATTATTTTACCTATGTGAGGGGTTAGGGAGGTTAGATACCTAAAAAATAATGGACACATAAATCTTGAGTCTAGAAGAGATACATGAGTGGTGGTAGAGAAATATCAACAACTATTTGAAGAATTACGCATTGTTGAGGGGTCCTAAATCCCTTTAACTCAACAACAGGAACCAAACCCACCATCGAGGCCCAATTAGACTCTGCAAAATTTAATAGTGGAATGGTTCTCTATATTTTTCAATCCGGCCAAAATAGTCAATGGGCTTTATGTTTTCTTGTGAAGGTTTTCTCCTTTAGTTCAGACGTTCTCTTTTTTTGTATTTTCTCTTAGGTGGGACTGATATAGATTGGGCCGGTATAAACCAACCAGGAAACAAAATGGGAACAAAATTTAACTACTGGAGAAGAGGCTAAGCTTGGTATAACCCTTACACTCTAGCATGCAAACAATAATCATCTACCATAGGCCTAGTACTAATATGTTAATCATGCAAGTATTCCAATTACCGACTGTGATACAATTTATCAGAAGAAAACTTGTGTGTGACAAAAAATGGAAAGTAAAATAATTCACTCAACTCTAATCATCAATCACATAATAACACAACGATTAAAATTCATCATTAAAGAAAGAACTGTAAAACATTGCATAAGATAACTTATCAATAGATTTAGTAGATCTTACTTGTTACAACATCCATTCATGAGACGAAATAAGAAATAATTCTTCTCCACATGCAATCATACGCACATTTGATGAAAACGCAAACTTGTCTCTGGTCCTAAAAGGACTTCTCAATTAAAGGCAGCTTTGAAATAGTTCTTAACAAAACCAAAAATGAGAGTTTCTTACAAAAACCATCGACCCTTACTAATAGATCGATCCTCTTATTTATAACATACTAATTACTAAAAATAACTACTAAAGTGCAACTAGGTGAAACAAAACTCGCCACATGGTGCCTTTTTCTATCAATTTTTCTAAGAGTCATCTCAAGATATCACTTAAGAGGGTGACTCTTCTCGTACTCTGACCACTTGATGAATAGATATTCACAGGTGTTGGCATATAGGAATATATGTTGTTCCATCGGGGCCGAGTGAATCTCTGTTATCTCTACCGCATGTGTCCGATACTTGACTATACTAGCACTTAACTGTTGCAGCATGGCCCGAGATTTGATCAGGTGCTCCATAAACTTTCTCACCTGACCTGGCACCATGTCTGACACTTTTTCTATTTCTTTGGTCCATGATGAGTCTTGCTCGGTGTGTGACTTGACTATTTCGCGCAAGTCTACAAATTCATTGGGTGTGCCAAACTTAGGGAGTCTAATGTATTTTAACACCTGATTGATCTTGCTCCAGTTTTTCTCGCACTTGGCCCATTTCTCTTGGATTTCTCGGTGAGGTTCCCGGGACATTTTAACCCAATACTCGACCTATTTCCTGATGTAGTTGATGCTACTTTCCCTTAGCACCCAGATGTCATTCTCTTCGACATCTCGTCCCTTTTGCACCGTGTTGATATATTTGATTCTTTCCACGGATTGTTTCTCTTTCTTGTACCACCACTCCATATATTTGCACGTTGTAAGTTCCATGAGTGTGTCTTCCTAAAGCTTGGATATCCTTGCAGTGAATAGGCATCATTCATCTGTAAACTTGTTGTAGGCCTCATTGAATTTGCTCCTTAGGTACACCATGACCTGTGTGGTGTTCTGGTAGTATTTCGCCAAGTGGTGCAAATATTCCAATTCCTTTAGAGCAGCGGTCAATTCCTCTTCATCTATTTTATCTCTATCTAGGGTGGCATCTGTGATTTCCATCCCTACGCCAATGAGTTCATATGTGTTAGCATGCTCGGTGTTGATCAGGTTTTCCTCTGTGGTGATGAGGATGGAGCGATCCAAGGTGATCCTCCTCTTCTTGCTGGTTCTCTAGACGACAACCTTCCTCTTTCGATCATAAAATATGGCATGTACATCGGCTACTTCATCCACAAGTTCAATAATTTGTTGATCCCCCCATGAGAGTGTATTTCCCAGACTCTCGATGGTATATACTTGTTCAATATTGGGTTCTTGAAATTCCTCCCTTTTTCCTGAAGGCTCAGTTTCTATTTGTCGCTCATCGGGGAGTTGAGTACCGATTGAGATTGAGGCATTGAGGGTAGGCTCAGTAGTTACTTGATCCTTGGCTGTCGGGATGTCAATTTCCTGCAGTGGAGCCTCTTCCTTTTGTTCTCCCAATCCTGGTTCATCTGTCGAGATGTCTGCTTAAGTCTTTGGTACATTGAGAAGCTCAGTTTCTACCACACTTTCAAATTCTGGTTCGTTCTATGGAAGCCCCTTAGTTTGAGTGTCGAGAAATAGGGAAGATGACTTCTCCAAATCCTTTTCCTCTTCTATATGCATAGGGTTCACAAGGGATACCTCAGGGATCTCATCATCATCATAGAAGTTTATAAACTCCCTTAGGGGGCTTGGCGTGCTTGCACTTCCTGATGTTTAGGCTGTCTCTCGCTGATACAAAACACATGTCGATGATTTGGCCGATAGCGCTGTGAATTAAAGGTCATCTAACCCGATGATTTCATCAATGTCTAATAGTTCAGGGCCACTTGGGCCTACCTGGATTTCATCTAGGTTGTTGTCAGTGAGCCTTCTCATACTTATGAGGTCTAGGTCATCTTGCAACCGATCAATTATACACTGTGCCTATTCTATCACGAGTAACCCCCACTCCCATGCATCTTGAGCCATAGGGGTACCTCTACCGTGCACTGGGGCTACCAGGGGGGCTTCGAATGCTATCATTTCTTCTATGTCCATAAGGGCCCCTTGAGTCGATTGTTCTAGGATCGTCGCATATTCATCTAGGCTCATGGCTTTGAACCTAGTCATTTTTGGATCGACCATTCTTGCCATAAATTCATCCCAATCTTGGGAATTTTCAGTGAAGACCTCATATTGAAACTTTTCATGGGCATATGGCCAGCAAGATGACACTTGAGAAACATGTTTCAAGTCCAAACCCTTTGGGTCGTGTTTACAGAATCGACCGGTCTGGAATCAAAATTCTAATTGGTTTAGTCCTTCTTGCTTGGCTTGAGCAGTGTCTTTCACTGGGTAGAACCCAACATGGAATCCATAAGGTATAAAAGATCGCTTCTTATCTTTGACCAGAGTAGCATTGTAACCTTGTAGGATGGTTTGGTAGTAGATCTCTCCCACCACAATTCAGTTAGGGAAATGTGCTGGTAGGATATGAGATGCTCCAATGGCCCCGAATACCCTAATGTAGGTATCACGTTCATCCAGATACTAGTGGCCGACCTTTGATATCACCTTTTTGGCCGCAACCGATAGTCTCACACACTCTTTCTTGAAAAATAATAAAATATATGTGTGCGATGAATTCATCACAGATCAGGGAGTAGTATTTTTTACACCTGTTATCCCATAAGATGCTGAAATA
>JASDQU010375112.1:18521-53083 GCA_032191745.1 Picea mariana | reverse complement strand
TTGAGTAGCTTCCATCCAAGTTTGGGGGTGAGCCATTAGGACATGGGCTTAGATGTCATCCTTCAGGCCACTAATAAATCATTCTCGAAATAATTTTTTGGTCATGCCATTCGTTCTAAATTCCATTTTCTCAAAGGTTGTGATATATTATTCCATTTTGCTAGATTTTTTGATCTTGGTCAAATGGCCCAAATGATATGTGTCGATGTCAAAGAATTCATAAAGATCTGGAACAAACTGAGTCTAAGAAACATAACCTCTTTGTGAATTTTTATGCCATTGCCACCATCTCCAACGATTAAGATCTAAATAAAGGAAGTCAATACAAATTTTGGCCAAATAATTAGTAATGTCATGTAGGGAGAAATAATGTTCCATTTGAGTGACCGAGCCCATGGGATCCGAGCCATCAAATTTATTCACATCCACTTTTGAAAGATAGAGTTCACGATGAGGAGGGTTGGAATGAAAGGGCATGGCATGGGAGGAATCAATGCCTTCTGTGTTATTAGGTTGTTCAAAGGAGGTAGATCCATTGGATTGATTCATCCATTTATGTATCTAGTTAGCAAAGGATTGAAGGTTTCCTTTCACGTGTTCAGAGAGGGATTCCATTTTAACATCGATAGTGGAATCGATGGTGGAATTGAGGGTAATAATATTGGCATTGATTTGTTTAATTTCAATATGTTTCTTGGTTAATTTGGTGGACAGGGAATTGATGTGGTTGTCAAGTTTTTGGTTGCAGGTTTGGGCCATGGTGGAGAGAAGCAAAAAGATTGGGGCTAGTGGGTCCATAAAGGGATTACGGGTGAGGGGTACCATTACAATGAGTGACAACAGAGGAATCCAATGGGATAGGTCCCAAATAAGAGTTTTAGATGGGGTGGGTGGGTCCATATAAAATAGGCTTAGAAGTGATAGGTACCATTGTGATCAGGGTGAAGAGAGGATTCCAATGGGATAAGTTCCAAATAAGGGTACCGACAGGACCACTATACTCATTTTTTTTTACTCTCATGGAGTTATACTTTGGCTTGAAGAATACTGCAGTGAACGAATTCCCAAATTGTTAACAAGGAAAATTATTTAAGAATTTTGCAACCTAGGTGTAGGAGGTAGGGTTGTGATACAAAAGTTCCCCTCTATTATGTTATGTTCAGTTCTGACAACAAGGGTTATGGTTTTGAGGGTTCCTATAGATACACTTTGTCCCTATGCTATATCTCTCTAATATACCAATGGGTTCCAACATTAGTACTTATCCCAATATCTTAGGGCACCAACTAAGGAGTCTCAACCATACCCTTAGACATACTACATAATTATCGAGGTACACGAGAGTGATATTCCTAAGTGTTTTTCTTGGTTCCAATATAATAGTCGGGTGGCATATAAGATGATAAATAGTTGGTCTCAAGAGACTTATTGGAATCCCTATATACCGGAGGGTACATGGGAGTGAATGGCCATGTATAGGTACTATCTAATGTGGTACTACTTTAAGAGGTATCAATAGGGGTTATAGAGGTTTCCAACAAGATGACAAACCACTTGTAAGGTGCCATATGTATTATGCATAATAACAAAATAATTATTACAACAAATATAGGTGGAAAGAGAAAAATAACACCATAAATAATACCTTTATTTATATAAATCCATGTTCATTTTCCTCTTCAAGGGGGAAAACTACAGTAGAGAAAACATCAATTACAAAATAATTATCAAGTCAAAACTTTCCCATGCCTTATACTCCTATTTATACTATTTATATCTTCTAAACAACATTGTAGAGGAATATCTTTCTAGAAGAAGAAACTTCTATTAAGTCTTCTTACATTAGACATGTTCACATTATTACATAGGCCTTATTTACTAGTGTTGGATTTTATTATATAGAAATCATATTATTTTACCTATGTGAGGGGTTAGGGAGGTTAGATACCTAAAAAATAATGGACACATAAATCTTGAGTCTGGAAGAGATACATGAGTGGTGGGAGAGAAATATCAACAACTATTTGAAGAATTACGCATTGTTGAGGGGTCCTAAATCCATTTAACTCAACAACAGGAACCAAACCCACCATCGAGGCCCAATTAGACTCTGCAACATTTAATAGTGGAATGGTTCTCCATATTTTTCAATCCGGCCAAAAAAGTCGATGGGCTTTATGTTTTCTTGTGAAGGTTTTCTCCTTCAGTTCAGACGTTCTCTTTTTTTGTATTTTCTCTTAGGTGGGACTGATATAGATCGGGCTAGTATAAACCAACGAGGAAACAAAGTGGGAAGAAAATTTAACTACTGGAGAAGAGGTTGATCTTGGTATAACCCTTACACTCTAGCATGTAGACAGTAATCATCTACCACAGGCCTAGTACTAATATGTTAATCATGCAAGTATTCCAATTATCGACTGAGATCCAATTTATCAGAAGAAAACTTGTATGTGAAAAAAAATGGAAAGTAAAATAATTCACTCAACTCTAATGATCAATCACATAATAACACAACGATTAAAATTCATCATTAAAGAAAGAACTGTAAAACATTGCATCAGATAACTTATCAATAGATTTAGTAGATCTTACTTGTTACAACATCCATTCATGAGACGAAATAAGAAATAATTCTTCTCCACATGCAATCATACGCACATTTGATGAAAACACAAACTTGTCTCTGGTCCCAAAAGGACTTCTCAATTAAAGGTAGCTCTGAAATAGTTCTTAACAAAACCAAAAATGAGAGTTTTTTACAAAAACCATCGACCCTTACTAATAGGTCGATCCTCTTATTTATAACATATTAATTACTAAAAATAACTACTAAAGTGAAACTAGGTAAAACAAAACTCGCCACATGGTGCCTTTTTCTATCAGTTTTTCTAAGAGTCATCTCAAGATATCACTTAAGAGGGTGACTTTTCTCGTACTCCGACCACTTGATGAATAGATCCTTGCAGGTGTTAGCGTATGGGAATATATGTTGTTTCATTAGGGCCGAGTGAATCTCTCTTATCTCTACCGCATGCACCCGATACTTGACTATACTGGCACTTAACTGTTGTAGCATGGCCCGAGATTTGATTAGGTGCTCCATAAACTTTCTCACCTAACCTGGCACCATGTCTGACACTTTTTCTATTTCTTCGGTCCATGATGAGTCTTGCTCGGTGTGTGACTTGACTATTTCGCTCAAGTCTACAAAGTCATCGGGTGTGCCAAACTTAGGGAGTCTGATGTATTTTAACACCTGATTGATCTTGCTCCAGTTTTTCTCGTACTTGGCCCATTTCTCTTGGATTTCTCAGTGAGGTTCCCGGGAGATTTTAACCCAATACTCAACCTATTTCCTGATGCAGTTGATGCTGCTTTCCCTTAGCACCCAGATGTCATGCTCTTCAACATCTCATCCCTTTTGCACCATGTTGATATATTTGATTCTTTCCACGGATTGTTTCTCTTTCTTGTACCACCACTCCATATATTTTCACGTTTCAAGTTCCATGAGTGTGTCTTCCTAAATATTGGATATCCTTGCAGTGAATAGGCATCATTCATCTGTAAACTTGTTATAGGAGTCCTTGAATTCTCTCATTAGGTACACCGCGACCTGTGTGGTGTTCTGATAGTATTTCTCCAAGTGGTGCAAATATTCCAATTCCTTTAGAGCAGCGGCCAGTTCCTCTTCATCTATTTTAGCTCTATATAGGGTGGCATCTGTGATTTCCATCCCTACGTCGATGAGTTCGTATGTATTAGCATGCTCGGTGTTGATCAGGTTTTCCTCTGTGGTGATGAGGATGAAGCGATCCAAGGTGATCCTCCTCTTCTTGGTGGTTCTCTAGATGACAGCCTTCCTCTTCCGATCATAAAAGATGGCATGTACATTGGCTACTTCATCCACAGGTTCAATAATTTGTTGATCCCCCCATGAGAGTGTATTTCCCAGACTCCCGATGGTATATACTTGTTCAATATTGGGTTCTTGAAATTCCTCCCTTTTTCCTGAAGGCTCAGTTTCTGTTTGTCGCTCATCGAGGAGTTGAGTACCGATTGAGATTGAGGCATTGAGGGTAGGCTCGGTAGTTACTTGATCCTTGGTTGTCAGGATGTCAATTTCCTACAGTGGAGCCTCTTCCTTTTGTTCGCCCAACCCTGGCTCATCTATTGAGATGTATGCTTAAGTCTCTGGTGCATTGAGAAGCTTAGTTTCTACCACACTTTCAAATTCCGGTTCATTCTATGGAAGCCCCTTAGTTTGAGTGTTGAGAACTAGGGAAGATGAATTCTCCAGATCCTTTTCCTCTTCTATATGCACAGGGTTCAGAAGGGACACCTCCAGGATCTCATCATCATCATAGATGTTTATCAGCTCGCTTAGGGGGCTTGGCGTGCTTGCACTTCCTAATGTTTAGGCTGTCTCTCGCTGACACAAAACACCAGTTGATGATCTGGTCAATGGCATTGTGAATTAAAGGTCATCTAACCCGACAATTTCATCGATGTCTAATAGTTCAGGGCCACTTGGGCCTACCTGGATTTCATCTGGGTTGTCGTCAGGGAGCCTTCTCATACTTATGAGGTCTAGGTCATCTTACAACCGATCAATTATACATTGTGCCTGTTCTATCATGAGTAACCCCCACTCCCGCGCATCTTGAGCCATGGGGGTACCTCTACCTTGCACCATGGTTACCAGGGGGGCTTTGACTACTATCATTTCTTCTATGTCCCTAAGGGCCCCTTGAGTCGATTGTTCTAAGATCGTCGCATATTTATCTAGGCTCATGGATTTGAACCTGGTCATTTTGGGATCGACCATTCTTGCCATAAATTCATCCCAATCTTGGGAATTTTCAGTGAAGACCTCATATTCAAACTTTTCATGGGCATATGGCCAGCAAGACGACACTTGAGAAGCATGTTTCAAGACCAGACCATTTGGGTTGTGTTTGCAGAATCGACCGGTCTGGAATCATAATTCTAATTGGTTCACTCCTTCTTTCTTGGCTTGAGCAGTGTCTTTCACTAGGTAGAACCCAACATGGAATCCATAAGGTATAAAATATTGCTTCTTATCTTTGACCAGAGTAGCATTGTAACCTTGCAGGATGGTCTGGTAGTAGATCTCTCCCACCACAATTCGGTTAGGGAAATGTGCTGGTAGGAGATGAGATGCTCCAATGGCCCCGAATAACCTAATGTAGGTATCACATTCATCCAGATACTAGTGGCTGACCTTTGATATCACCTTTTTGGCCGCAACCGATAGCCTCAGACACTCTTTCTTGAAAAATAATAAAATATATGTGTGCGATGAATTCATCACAAATGAGGGAGTAGGATTTTTTACACCTGTTATCCCATAAGATGTTGAAATATACATGGACCAAGAGCTCTGTGACGTTCCATCTTAGTTTCATGTCAGCGAAGACATTTCTAGCACACATGATGTCCAACAAATATGATGCCATGTAGAAGGTTGGAGTATCCCCTTCTTTCGATGTTTGAGCCTATTGTATGTAGATGCTCAACTGCTTGGAAATGATGGTTCCCCAATTGAAGCCTCTCCCAAAGATATATACCATGTACGCTAGAGGCATCCACGCTTCCGAAAACCTAGAGCAGTCTTTCTCCTCATACAACAGACAGATGAGTGTCATTAGGAAGATGTATGGTTCTCTTAGGCTAGTCGTTTGGTACCAGTCGGAGATCCATTTGGTGAATTTATTATCTTCTCCCCACCATGAGGCCATTACCCAACTAGTGTCATGGTGTTCATATAATTTCACAATGAAATCAGTATTCAGCCGCTCCTCCGGGTCTCTAATCTTGTAGTACTTTTGGACCTCCACCGAAAGGAAAAATCTAACACACTCACCATTGTCATCATTGATTAGGCACTTGTGCATGTCGGTATGGTCGATGAGCCATTGCAACATCTCTATACAAGGAAACACCGGGGTTCTGCTTGCTACCATGTGCAGGTACAAACGTCGGATATTCANAATGAGCCATTGCAGCATCTCTATACAGGGAAACACAAGGGTTCTACTTGCTACCATGTGCAAGTACAAACGTCATATATTCGAGAATACCTGGTCTTCAAGCGCTCTCACATCTAGGTCACTATGTGGGGTGTATTTAGGTAATTCCTCCTGGCTGATCTTCTTGAAGATATCTCCCCAATGTGGGAGTGTCTTCTTTGTCCTTGTTCTTCCCTTTGTGTCTCCAAAGGCTGGAGGTTGAATGAAAGCCTTCTTTTTGGATGTTTTAATAACCAGTTCTGGTCTTGGAGAAAATTATAACTGTTTTGTTTCCCCTGGAGAAGAGCCTTCTCCTACCTCTGGTTCTTTCATCCTGGGCACCCTCAATGATCACCTAGTGGTTGGATTTCTCAGAGGCATTGTTCCTACAATCAAAATCAATCCTTTAGGGCCTGTGTATAGATAAACACTGGATAAAAATGTATATATGAAGTGAAAACATAGAAAATCCTGACTGGTACATACCTGTAACGCTTGCTAAACTTGGTTGTTCGATACTCATGGGATATGGGGATATTTTGAATTGATCATCTTGCTTCTCTAGATGATTTGAAACTCCTTTGCATGCAAAATGGTTTCGTTTAAAATGGCCCAAGATAATTTAAACGAGGAAGAACTTACCGTGTTGTATCAACCAATTAATTCAGGTGATGAGTGGAATTCAAACAAATCTATCGTCGAATCTCTACAACTTGAATTGATCGTGGGTTGATGGCAGAGGTGCGGAGGGTGATGTAATCTATTAGTGTTCAAATGAATTTTTTGATTCGCACACGAAGTATAAACTAATGCGATATTTGACATTAATTAACCTCTTAAAAGCACAGAATCCAATCGTATCTAGTGTTAAAACGTCCTATCGTGTCTCTTTCTTAATGGGTGGATCGGGGATCAGTGATGTGATATGAATGTTTTCGTTTATATCCTTTTTCTGAAAACCTTCGACGTCAATCAAATTCATCATACGGTGTTGATGTGGAAAACTAACTCAGAGGTGTGACTTGGACTTGAGGAACCAAAAGTGACTTGGGGTTGATCTAGGCCGTATGATTTCTCCAGTCGGGAAAAGATATGTGGTGTTAAAGACTAGTGACATAATTCATGAAAATTAGTCAGAGTCGGGGCTTTGTTCAAGTTATGCATTCTAAAATAAACCTGGTTTCACCGATGCCGAAAAGGTATCAAGGATCGGCAATCGGGGATAAACCTATCGCGTATTTTCTTTTGGGTTAGCTTCTTCGAAAATTTGTTGATGTCAAAATGCTTCGGGATTCGGTGATCGGGGAAAACTTTTTATCATGGTTGAAATGTTCTTCATGATTCGGTTTTCTCCAATTCCAACAAGCGTGTCAAGTATCGACTATTGGTGATATCATTTCCTCCTTCCTTAACATTCACTCCCTTCACCTTTTACTAATATCGAAGGGGATCGGCTATCGATGAAGTATGTGTGTGATATTTTTCGTGAAACAAAACTTCACTTTTACCTATACCAATGAATATGGGTGCTTGGAGATTGAGGCTTTCTGAGTGTTTATTTTTCACCTCTGAATTCCTTCCGATGTTGAATCTTGAGCATGTCGGGTGAAGTGTTTTGGTTGTTGATTCCTTACTTAAGTGTTAGTCCCTTTTAATTCATGGATTTCCATAAGGTTAAACAAACTTGAATAGATAATGAACATTAAGAGAACAATAAAAGTCACAACATTTATCAACAGAAAATCAAATTCAGACAGTGCAAAACTAAGTGGTACCCAAAAAGTGAAAATTTGACATATGGTTTTTAGGGTGTGTTGAGTGCTCAAAAAATGGAAACTCACTAGGTGAAAGAAGAAACTTTGTTCCTTCCTTGGGCTTGGCTAATGAAAAAGCTAATTAGGGACCTAACTGGTTTTCATCAGAGCCTCTTTTACCCTTGCATATGGAATTCCCCTGGTTGATGCATCTGGGCCTACCTGTGGGGTTTTTTGACCTTTATTCCACCTTCTTTTCCTGTAACCTTTAGTCATGCCCCCTTTTGACAAGAGTCAAGCAAATCATTCACTGGTAGTAGGCCTTTTAGTTACCCTTATTCATTTTCTATGATTTTTCTCCACTACTAGCGAGCGTCCATAGCCCCGACAGAGTCACCCGGACATCATAGACCTTGCTCCGCTACCCGCGAGCATCCATAGCCCCGACGAAGATATATGCATACCCTCTCCTACTGTGCACTCATTTGACATAGTTGACTTTTACGTCGACAGAATTCCCTAAGCGAGTAGGAGAGGAGGACATATGTTATTTGCAAAATGAGATGGTTAAGGTGAAACTTACTAACTTTATCTTTAAGGTGCATGTAGTACCTTCCATATTACCATTTTTCCCTTCAGGTTTTTACTAGACCACTAAGCAGACACTTCCACATTTCTCCAAAGTTGTTCATCTGCTCAAGTTAGATAAAGAACTTATTGAAACAACCGTAGTTTCCTCAGCGTTTCTTGTGTTGGTATGTGAGGGACGAGTTAGGAATAGAGTTCACTATCTCACATGATTTGAGGTCAACCATTTTCTTGCTAAACACAATATTTCAAAAGAACAGAAGCACAATCTCAAACAATAAAAAAAAAAATGTGTAAATGAAAAAGATAAAACGACATATCTAAAATAAAACAAGAGATTTATTTATTTATTATTTTTTTTAATGANNNTCTCAGCCACCTAAAAAGGTCTGAGCCATAGGTTCTAAAACTTAGAATGTTTTCCTTTAGGCTCATTTGCTCTGTCCCACTTTAGGACTAAGTCTCCTACAAAATTCTTCTCTTTAGCCTTGTGCTTATCAAACCACCTTTTAACTATCTGCTGGCGGGATATGAGCTTTGATTTATCTTTCTCTCTTTCTTCTTTTAGCATGAGCCCCTAGGGTGTCAATTCTTTGTTGTATTATTGTTGAGGGCTCGCCTCTAGAATCTTGGGCAAGTGGAAGAGATGGAAGATAAAGCCCATTCGGAAGAATGGATTCCTACCATATACCAGAAAGTATGGGGAGTTCCCTATAGCTTCTTTGGGTGTGACTCTATCAGCCCACAAAGCGTTATGAAGTGCATTATGCCAGTTCTTCTGATCTTCTATAACCGTTCTCTTTAATATTCTTACTATGTTATTATTAGTTGATTATGCCGCTCTGTTTCCCTGTGGATAATAGTTTGTTGAGTATCTAATTATGACTCCTTTGTCTAGAGAAAACTCTGTTAATAGGGTGGAAGAAAAGTAAGATGCATTATCGAAAATAAGGACAGAAGGGACACCGAACCTTGTCATTAATTGTTGTTCTATGAATTGGATAACCACCTTCTCATTTACATGAGTCAAAGGAGTGGGTTCTGCCCATTTTGTGAAATAACTTGTGGCAGTAAGTATGTAGTTATGCTATTTTGAAGAACTTGCTCAAAAGGCCTAGAAATGGTAACCGGTTGGAGTGGAATTGTTGCTCTCTTCTCCCTTCTAGTACTTATTTGAGAAGTTTTATAGTTTCTAGCATATGTGCGAGCGTCCTTGAACAAAGTGGGCCAACAATATCCATCTCTTAGTATCTTATGAGTGGTGGTGTCCCCCACAAAATGTCCACCTGCAAGACCATCATGGATCTCCTTCAGAACCTTGTCTGCATCTTCACATTCAAGACATATTAAAAGTAGCCCATCATAATTAACCCAAAAGAGTACCGAATTTATGAGGTGATATTGTGTGGATTTTAACCTGAGAGCTCTCCTTTCCCTAGGGTTTAGTTTTTTTGGGCAAGTCCCATGGTGCAGAAGATAAGTCAATTTCTCATACCAAGACTCTTGCCGTAGGGAGTTGTATGAATCTTCACCACACCATAATGCCATTTCATTCTCCCATTCGGGGTCTTCATTTACTTGGTCTTGAGCTTCGGCTGCCAGTTTGCATAACCCTTGTCCTTGAACAAGTTTAGCAGGTTTTATATCTAGATCAAATTCTTGGACTACTGCCATCTAGTTTCCTCTTCTTTCCCCCATCTCTTGTTGAGTAAATAGGGATCATATTGTGAGGTGAGGCATGATTAATTTGGTATGGTTTTTGAGGATGTAAGATCTGAAATGTTTTACTACCTTATAAACTGCATAAGACTATTTATCTATAGCAGGATAATTTAATTCGGCACCTTGGAGGTTAGTGATCATGAACGATATCGAGGCTTTATTTTTGTCATCATCCATCTAAGTTAATACTGCGGCTAACGATTGGTCGGAGGCGAAAGTATAGAGGAAGAAATCTTTGTTGAAATCGGGACTTCACAACACCGAGGCTTGAGAGATTGCAGTTTTGATATCGTTGAAAGCCTTCTTTCATTCATCGTCCCACTTAAACTCAACATCCTTATGAATCATTTTTTGTAGGGGTTTGATAGTTTCTACGAAATCAAGGGTGAATTTCCTCACAAAATTGATTTTCTCGAAGAACAAATGCATAGCCCTTTTTTTGTGAGGTAATGGAAGCTGTGTTATAGCCTTAATTATTTCTGGGTCTATGTGTATGCTTGCTTGAGATATAATGTGGCCTAACAACTTACTTTCCTCGACACTGAAAATAGTTTTCTTAGGGTTTAAGGATATGTCGTATTTCCTACACCTTTTGAAAATCTAGGTTAAGTGTTGGATGTCATCTTCTATGTTCTTTGAATAAACAGTTACATCGTCCAAATAAAATACTACACACTTGTTTATTAGTCCCCAAAATTCCACGTCCATAGCCCTCTAGAAGGTTTCTCTTGTGTTGATTAACCCAAAAGGCATGCGTTTGTAAGTGAAGGTTCCCCACTTCATTCGAAAGGTAGTTTTCAAGCGGTCTTTTTCTGAAACTAGAACTTGGTTGTAACCTTAGAAATCATCCAAGAAGGAGAAAACCTTAGAACCAGACATGGTCTGCAAGAGTTGCTCCATTGGCGGGACTAGGTAGTTGTCCTTTTCTGAAACTCTGTTGATATTTCTAAAATCTACGCATAAGTAGATTTCTCGTGATGTTTTCCTCACAAGAACCAAATTTTCTACCCATGCAGAATGTTTGACCTAGAAGATAATTTTGGCATCTAAAATTTTCTTCAATTCCTCACACATTAGAGGTTCTAGAGAAGGGTGATACTTTCAAAGCTTCTGTTGGAAGGGTTTCATTTCAGGTTTTAAAGGGATAGTGTGTTGAATGATACGAGTATCATAAGTTTTCAGATGTCGGTAGGACCACGCAAAGACATCTTGATATTGTCTGAAAAGTTTGAGATAGGCCTTCCTTTTCTCTTTAGATATCGTCTTACCGAGGTTTACATTTTTTGGGTTGTCCAAGGTTCCAATATTTATAGTTTCATGCATGGGACATGAACTACCGGTCTTCGTGTTTTTTGACCCTTTAAACCTTTCCTTTAGGTCAAAAAGGTTTTCTAAATTGGATATCCCCTTTGGTATCGTGTAAGACTTATATTTTTCGGTCGGTTGATCTGTATGAGGGTGAGTTTCCATTGATTATTCCTGCAATACTTCATCGTCAATAGCCAAGTCTTTAAAATTGCCCTGATTGGTCAGAAAGTTTATGATCTGTTCGTCTCCTTAGAAAACCTTCCAATTGAAAATATTGTTGGGCACCGATGGTTTCTAGAGAAATTCTATAGTAAACAGAGAGGATTCATAATCCTATAGAGGTGATAGCCTTGAAGCAGCGGTGGCCAGAGAATCTGTAAGAATATTCTTTGCTCTGTGAATCACTATAATTTTGAAAGATTCAAAATGCTCTATTAGCCTGTGCACTTCCTATTGGTAGTTCTTTAGGTGTGAAGAATTACAATGTATAATATTCCTTACTTGTCTGAAAATGATTTCAGAGTCTCCGAAAACCTATAATTCTTGGACGTTTAGGTCTATGGATTTCTTTAACCCTTGTACTAGAGCTTCATACTCGTCAGTGTTATTTGTGCATTTGAATTCTAGTCTACAGGACAGGAAATGTCGTTTTCCCTTCGGATTAATGAGGATACACCCTACTCCTGACCATTCTTGTGATTTAGATCCATCAAAGTATAAGGTCCGAAATTGTGGGCAAGATGTATCAACTTCCTCTTTTCCTCTTGTTAGTTCTATGATTTCTAACGCAGGTTCTTGGCAGAAGAGGGTTTCCTCCGACATCGTCAGCAATTCCTCTCAAAAAATCATTTTAGAGTTTTGAGTAAGAGGGACATTAGATGAGAGAGGGGAGAAGTTCCCGAAGAAGGAATCACAGGAATAATTTCCTAGCACAGGGAAATCCTCTGATGAGGGTTCATTTAGGGTTTTTAAGTCAGTGAAAGTATGTTTTAGATATCTTTCCCTATCAAGTCTGATCATATTTTTGTGTCCCTTTAATGGTATCCAAAGGTGCGCCCAGTCCGTACTGAAATATGAGTTTGTTTGGAATCCCTCTTCACAAACATGGAAATAGAAGCTGGGAGAGCATTAGAATATACTTCAATTTGCATCTCTTGAGTAGGTTTAGCTTCAAGCTGGAATTTATTTAAGATGGTGGTAAATATTTGATTAAATTCTTTGACCCTTTCCTTAGAACTCATGGAGGCAGAAAACAACTCAAGCATCAATGCTCCTGTAGTAATTTCTTCTGCAAATTTATCTAGAAATTCCTTTTTGAAACTTCGTCCAACTAGTTTTGGATCCTTTGTGTAACTTAAAATACCACGTGGAATTCGAATTCTCAAAAGTGTAGGGGAATAGCCTGCATACTACATATTCATGTTGGACATTCATAAGTCTGATAGCTAGTTTGAATTTCTTGATATGGTCTTGAGGCAATCCTGAAGTCTCAAGGTCAAATTTAGGAAGTAAGTTTTCTGGGTGTCGAGGAAGGTTATGTACTCATCCAGGGATGGCCAAAGCATCTCTTTCCAGCCAATTTTGATTTTTTTATGGTGGGTTTCTTCTCTCCTCATCATGGTCATTATGATCTTCCATATCTTCAGATCCTGAAACTGAGCGTTCTGAGTTATACCCTTCTTCTTCTAAAAAATCATACATCTCAAAGATGTTGTCGGCTGGCGTTTCAAGGATTAAATTAAGAGGATGTTTGATTTTGATGAGAGCGAAATCTATCAGGTCTTCTACTATGTGAAAAAAAACTTGGTTGGGGGTATCGACCACTGGTCTGCTTATTTTTTTTTTTTTGAGGAAGTATCAGAGCTAAGGACATCACACCTATCTGTCGGGCATATGCTCTTGTGATTCTTCTGAATTGATTAAATTCCTCATGAGGGAGAGCGTAAGGTATGTCTGGGAACAAGTGTTCTTCCTCATGTTGGGATGAGTTACTCATTCCAAGAGTACTCAATGTGTGTGGGATGTCTTGGGAATGACTAGCCATGCATGTGGATTGTTTTGAATCTACAGGTCGTCTGAAATATTATGTGAAATATGTATTCAGCCATTCATTCTTTAGGCCCTCCTTCTAGCTCCAATTCTGTTGAGGGTTCCTAAATCCATTTAACTCAACAGTAGGAACCAAACCCGCCATCGAGGCCCAATTAGACTCTACAATGTTTAATAGTGGAATGGTTCTCCATATTTTGAAATCTGGCCAAAATAATCGATGGGCTTTATGTTTTCTTGTGAAGGTTTTCTCCTTCAATTCAGATGTTCTCTTTTTTTGTGTTTTATCTTAGGTGGTACTAATATAAGATAGGGCCAGTATAAACCAACCAAGAAACAAAATGGGAACAAAATTTAACTACTAGAGAAGAGGATGAGCTTGGGATAACCCTTACACTCTAGCATGCAGACAGTGATCATCTACCACGGGCCTAGTACTAATACGTTAACTGTGTGGGTATTCCAATTACCGACTGAGATACAATTTATCAGAAGAAAACATGCATGTGACAAACAATGACAAGTAAAATAATTCACGCAGCTCTAATCATCAATCACATAATAACACAACGATTAATCATCATCATTAAAGAAATAACTGTAAAACATGGCATCAGATAACTTATCAATAGATTTAGTAGCTCTTAGTTGTTACAACATCCATTCATGAGACGAAATAAGAAATAATTCTTCTCCACATCCAATCATACACACATTTGATGAAAAAACAAACTTGTCTCTAGTCCCAAAAGGACTTCTCAATTAAAGGCAGCTCCGAAATAGTTCTTAACAAAACCAAAAATGAGAGTTTCTTACAACAACCATTGACCCTTGCTAATAGGTCGATCCTCTTATTTATAACATACTATTTAATAAAAATAACTACTAAAGTGCAACTAGGTAAAACAAAACTAGCCACATGCCACCTTTTTCTATCATTTTTTCTAAGAGTCATCTCAAGATATCACTTAAGAGGGTGACTCTTCTCGTACTTCGACCACTTGATGAACAGATCCTCGCAGGTGTTGGCGTATGGGAATATATGCTATTCCATCGAGGCCGAGTGAATATGACTTATCTCTACTGCATGTGCCTGATACTTGACTGTACTGGCACTTAATAGTTGCAGCATGGCCCGAGCTTTGATCGAGTGCTCCATAAATTGTCGCACCTGACCTGGCGTCGTGTCTGACACCTTTTCTATTTCTTCAGCCCATGATGACTCTCGGTTAGTGTGTGACTTGACTATATCACGCAAGTCGACATGGTCATCATGTGTGCCAAACTCAGGGAGTCCGATGTATTTCATCACTCGATCGATCTTGCTCCAGTTTTTCTTGCACTTGGCCCATTTCTCTTGGATTTATTGGTGAGGTTCCCATGACATTTAAACCCAATACTCGGCCGATTTACTGATGCGGTCGATGTTTCTTTCCCTTAGCACCTAGATGTCGTGCTCTTCAACATCTTGACCCTTTTTCACTGTGCTAATATATTTGATTCTTTCCACGGCTTGTTCCACTTTCTCATAACACCGCTCCATATATTTGCACGTCGCAAGATCCATGAGGGTGTATTTCTGAAGCTCGGCTATCCTTGTAGTGAATAGGTGTCATTCATATGTAAATTTGTTGTAGGCCTCCTTGAATTCACTCTTTAGGTACACTGCGGCCTGTGTGGTGTCCTGGTAGTATTTCGCTAAGTGGCATAAATGGTCCAGTTCCTTTAGAGAAGCGGCCAANTTTAGCTCTGTCTAGGGTGGCATCCGTGATTACCATCCCTACATCGATGATTTCGGATGTCTTAGCATGCTCGGTGTTGATCAGGTTTTCCTTCGTGGTGATGAGGATGGAGCGATCCAGGGTGATCCTCCTCTTCTCGGTGGTTCTCTTGATGATAGCCTTCCTCTTCCAATCATAAGAGATGGCATGTACGTTGGCTAATTTTTCCACGGGTTTGTGAATTTTTTGATCCACTTAGGTGAGTGTATTTCCCAGACTCCTGATGGTATATAATTGTTCAATAATGGGTTCTTGAACTTCCTCCTTGTGTCCTAAAGGCTCAGCTTCTGTTTTTCTCTCATAAGGGAGTTGAGTACAGATTGAGATTGAGGGATCGAGGGTAGGCTCGGTACTTACTTGATCCCTTGTCGTCGGGACGTCGATTTCCTACAGTGGAGCCTCTTCCTTTAGTTTTCCCGACCTTGGCTCGTCTATCAGGATGTCCGCTTGAGTCTTTGGTGCATTGGGAAACTGAGTGTCTAATACACTTTCAACTTCTAGTTCATTCTATGGAATCCCCTGAGTTTGAGCATCGAGAACTGTGGAAGATGACTTCTCCAGCTCCTTTTCCTCTTCGATATGCATAGAGGTCACAAGGGATAACTTCGGTCTCTCATCGACATCATATATTTTTATCAACTCACTTAGGGGGTTTGGAGTGCTTTCTCTCCCTGATGTTCTGGTTGTCTCTGGCTGATTCCAAACACCTGTCGACGATATGGCCGCTGGTGTTGTGAATTCAAGGTCATCTAAACTGGTGATTTCATCGACATATATCAATTTAAGGCCGCTTGGGCCTACCTGGATTTCATCTGGGTTGTCGTCATGTAGCCTTGTCATACTTATGAGGTCTAAGTCATCTTGCAGTCGATTAGTTATCCACTGTGCCTGTTCTATCATGATTAACCCCCTCTCCCACGTGTCTTTAGCCATGGGGCTACCTCTACCTTGCACCAAGGTTACCAGGGGAGCTTCTCTTGCTTCGGCTGCTATCATTTCTTCTCTGGACCTGAGGGCCCCTTGAGCCGATTGTTCTAGGATCATCACCTATTCATCCAGGCTCATGGCTTTGAACCTGGTCATTTTGGGATCGACCATCCTTGCCACAACTTCATCCCAATCTTAGGCATTTTTGGTGAAGACCTCATCTTCAAACTTGTCGTGGGTGTATGGCCAGCATGACAACACTTGAGAAGCGTGTTTCAAGAACAGACCCTTTGGATCGTGTTTGCGGAATCGACTGGTTTGGAATCAAAATTCTAATTGGTTCATTCCTTCATGCTTGGCTTGAGAGGTGCCTTTCAATAGGTAGAATCCAACATGGAATCTATAAGGTATAAAAGCCCGCTTCTTATCTTTGACTAGGGTAGCATTGTAACCTTGAAGGATGGTCTGGTAGCACATCTCTCCCACCACAAGTCATTCAGGGACATGTGATGGTAGGAGATGAGGTGTTATGGTGGCCCTGAATACCCTAATGTAGGTATCACGTTCGTCCAAATACCATTGGCCGACCTTTGATATCACCTTTTTGGCCGCATTCAATAATCTCAGACACTCTTTCTTGAAAAGAATAAAATAGATGTGTGTGATGAATTCATCGTAGATGAGGGAGTATGATTTTGTATACCTGTTCTCCCATAAGATGTTGAAATATACATGGACTGGGAGCTATGTGACTTTCCATCTTAGGTTCATGTCGGCGAAGATGTTTCTGGCACACATGATGTCCATCAAATATGATGCCATGTAGAAGGTTGGAGTCTCCCCTTCTTTCAGTGTCTGAGCCTATTGTATGCAGATGCTTAGCTGGTTGGAAATGATGGCTCCCCAATTGAAGCTTATCCCGAAGATAGCTACTATGTATGCTAGAGGCATCCACACCTCCAAAAACCTGGAGCAGTCTTTATCCCCATACAACCAACAGTTGAGTGCCATTAGCAAGATGTATGGTTCTCGTAGGTTGGCCAATTGGTACCAGTCGAAGGTCCAGTTGGTGAATTTCTTATCTTCTCGCTACCATGAGGCCATTACCCAGTTGGTGTCATGGTGCTCATATAATTTCACAATGAAATCAGTATTCAGTTGCTCCTACGGGTCTCTAAGACTATAGTACTTCTAGACCTCCACCAGAAGGAAAACCCTGACACACTCACCACTATCATCGTTGATTAGGCACTTTTGCATGTCCTTATGGTCGATGAGCCATTGCAACAACTCTATACAAGGAAAAATTAGGGTTATGCTTGCTACCATGTGCAAGTACGACCATCGGATATCCGAGAATACCTGCTTGTCAAGAGCTCTCACATTTGGGTCACTGTGTGGGGTGTATTCAGGGAATTTCTCCCGACTGATCTTATTGAATATTTATCCCCAACGTGGGAGTGTCGCTTGGTCTTTGTGCTTGCCTCAGTGTCTTCGAAGGCTGGAGGTTGAATGAAAGCCTTCTTTGTGGATGTTTTAATAATCATTTCTGGTCTTGGAGAAAATTTAATTGTTTTGTTTCCCTTGGAGAAGATCCTTCTCCTACCTCTGGTTCTTTCATCTTGGGCGCCCTCAGTGATTGCCTAGTGGTTGGATTTATTGGAGGCATTGTTCTTGTAATCAAAATCAATCCGTTAGGGCCTGTGTACAGATAAACATTGGATAAAAATGTATATATGAAGTGAAAACACAGAAAAACCAGACTGGTACATATCTATAACGCTTGCTAAGCCTGGTTGTTTGATACTCACGGGATCTCGAGAGATTTGGAATTGCTCATTTCGCTTCTCGGAATGCTCTGAAGCTACTTTGCACACAAAATTGTTTCGTTTAAAATGGCCCAAGAGAATTTAAACGAGGAATAACTTACCACGTTGCATCAACCAATTAATTCGGGTGATGCGTGGAATTCAAAAAAATATTTCGCCGAATATCTGCAACTTGAATTCATTGTGGGTTGATGGCGAAGGCACGGAGGGTGATGTGTTCTATCGGTAACTTCAAATGGTTGTTCTGATTCACACACAAAGTAGCAACTAATGTGATATTTGGCATTAATTAACCTCTTAATATCTCAGAATCCAATCGTATCTAGCGTTAAAACGTATCATTGTGTCTCTTTCTTAGTGGGTGGATCAAGGATCGACGATGTGCTATGAATGTTTTCGTTGATATCCTTTCATCGAAAACCTCCAACCCCGATCAAATTCATCGTATGGTGTTGATGTGGAAAACTGACTCAGTGGTGTGACTTGGACCTGAGGAACCAAAAGTGAATCAGGGTTGATCTAGGCCATACAATTTCTCCAGTCGGGTAAAGATACGTGGTGTTAAATACTAGTGGCTTAATTCGTGAAAATTAGTCAGATTCGAGGCTTTCTTCAAGCTATGTGTTCTAAAATAAACCTGGGTTTGCTGATGCCGAAAAGGTATCAGGTATCAACATTCGGGGATAAACCTATCGCGTATTTGCCTTTGGGTTAGCTTCTTCGAAAATTCGTCGATGCTGAAATGCTTCGGGATTCGATGATCGGGGAAAACTCTTCAGCATGGTCAAAATGTTCATCGTGATTCAGTTTTCTCCAATTTTGACAAGCATGTTGGGTATCAGCTATCAAATATATCGTTTCCTCCTTCCTTAAATTTCACTCCCTTTGCTTTTTATCGATGCCAAAGGGGATTGGATATTGGCAAGTTCTGTGTGTGATACTTGTTGTGAAAAAAATCTTCCCTTTTGTCGATACCGATGAATATGGGCGCTCGATGATTGAGGCTTTCTGAGTGTTTCTTTTTCACCTCTTAATTCCTTCAGATGTTGAATCTTGAGTGCGTCGAGTGAAGTTTTTTGGCTGTTGATTCCTTACTTAAGTGTTAGGCCCTTTTAATTCATGGATTTTCATAAGGTTAAACAAACCTGAATAGATAATGAGCGTTAAGAGAACAAGAAAATTCACAACATTTATCAACAAGAAAATCGAATTCAGATAGTGCAAAATTAAGTGGTACCCAAAAAGTGAAAATTTGACATATGATTTTTAGGGTGCGTTCAGTGCTCAACATGCACATAGAAACTGACTGACATTAGCAAAGGAAAGATCCCATTTCTTCAGAGATACACACAAAACATTTGTTGAATCAATCCTATAAGAAATTAAAAAATACATTGACAAACCCACTAATAAATAAACTTATAAATGATGAGTAGTTAGTGTCCAAATAAATTAACAGAGGTAGAACAAGTTTACATGAGTGGGTTGAAATAATTTCCAAAGAGTACTATGAAGAGAAAGAGATTGAGTAAAGAACGTCAGTTAACAAGATAAAATAAAGATTTTACGACAAATTCCATGATGGAGTTTTCTACACAATACCAACCTTGTTACACAAATTTATTTGAGACAAAGGTATCGGTCATATTGTTGAATATTGACCCCCTCTTTGTGCACCACCATAAAATTCCGATGGAAAAAAGAGACAAAGCATCTGGGAACAATTTTTAGAAGCGGATTGCAAAGATACATGGGAAGGTTAGGATATTTTCTTAAAGAAACAAATATGGAAATGATCTGCACCTGCTCGAACCAAAAGTAGTTGGGGTTCATGGGATTCCTAAATAAAATAGGAAACTTGTGTCGAGGAGTCATTATACCAATAACTAGATGAATTCAACCAAAAGAAAATGAGAACATAAATTAAATAAATAGACAAAAAGAAGAACTGTAAGAAGAATGTAGTATTATAAACCTTCAATTAACCTTCAAAAGATAGAACCATCAACCTTGCAAAAGGAGCAACCCCAATGATTCCTTTGTGTTGGATATATTACACACACCTAGGATATTTTTCCTTATTTTCCTATGTTTATTAGTCATTATTAAGGGTCTCTTATTTTTTAGGAACATCTCCTACATTCTAGGAGAATATTCTCTTTAGTTGACTAGAGAAGTGGATTCATTAAGGGTAACTTTTGTTTTATCACCAAATAACCTCAGAATCATCACCATGAATGTACAGCTACCTTGGTATGATCACCAGGAAGGCACATTCCTTGTGCATGCTTTATCTCCTCCTCATTTCACTCCAATCTATCTAGTTAACTGAGGACTGCATGAGTAGTTGACTACGACTAGGTGGCAGTTAACTCCAGTAACTTCATGTGTGTGTCCAAATATCTCTATACCACCAATATGGTGCATTGGAACCTCCTTTATTACACATTATTTAAGACATTCATAAAGTATCATGTGTATTTTATCATTCTTTCATTTGGTTAATACAATTTCTCATTCTTTCTCTCCAATCTTTCTCTCTTCTTCTCACATTTGTAGGTTGTGTATGTTATTTTTCTAGCTACATATTTTGTGCAGGTAGTCACCAAAAATTACATGATATCATATCCCACAAGATAATAGGAATAAGGAACACCAACAGTTTATTTGTAGGTAATTAAGATTGAATAATGCAGGAAGAATGTAATTTCCACCATCTGCAATTCTACTGTTGTACAATTACTTCGAATGAAAGAAAAAGATGGATATTTTTCTTAGAGTTAGAGGATTGTATATCTTGACCATGGCTATAGAAACATAACCCAGATTGACCATTGAAAAATGCAAATACCTTGATATAATGGATGACGCTTACAAAGCCCTCTACATGCACATGTCACTTGAATTATTGTTTCATGTATCTTCTTGCAAAACTCCAAATGATATATGGACCACCATGGTAGGAATATTTAGAAAATAGGATGATATGAGAGGCCACATGCTCGAGGTAAAAATACTTGCATTAGATCTGAAAATATTTGAAAACATCTAGGATTTCTTCACAAAGTACAAGGATTTTTTTTTGGAACTCAAGGCTTGTGGGGTTGAAAAATCAAAGGAGGAAAAACAAATCGTTCTCACCATTTTGTCAAAACTTGGTCCAAAATAATTAGTCTTCTTCCCCACATTCCACTCTGAGAGGTTCACTTCTAGAGCATATTGGACTATGCCCTCTTTGGATACCTTCCTTGAGGCCCTCACGCAGGAGAAAGATAAACTCATCAAAATGGGTGTAATCAATAACTCAAAAGAGCATGTACTTTATATGCATAATGGAAGAAAATCTATAAATCAGATATCCAATAAAAAATGAAAAGGAAAGGTGCATGCCGAGTCTAAGGAGGAAGGGCACTCCAAACCCTTCAATGATTCCTCAGGATCCAAAGGTGGAAAAGAAAATAAAGGGAAGAAGTGTACCTACTACAATAGAGGATTCCATACAGAACCCACATCCATGAAGAATAAGATACATCTTATGGAACATATTCTTTAGAAGAAAAACCTTTGGGATCACATTCCCAAGGGTGCCAATAAGAAGCCATAATATCAAGCCCCTAAAGGTAATCATCATGCATTAGTAGTTTTTCACTCTTCTCGTGATGCTTGGATCATGGATTCAGGTGCACCCCATCATATGGCTATCACATAGGATGTCTTATCCTTTTTGAGTACATGTAATGGTCCTCCTATCCTCATTGGGGATGACTCTCCATTTGAGATCTCCAAAAAAGGGAGAGTGGAACTAGATCATGGAAGTTTTGAGAACATCCTACATGTTCCCAAGTCACTTTCCATGAATATGCTCTCAGTGTATGATATTACACACTTAGGCTCAGGAAAAAAGGTGGAGTTCACACCAAACTCCATGTCCATATTCGACATGCAAGACAACTCCAAGGTTGTTGTCGGAGAGGTAAATGATAAATATTGATTATGCACTTTTTCTTATTGTATTGAACCTGATTCCTCTGTACTACCTGCATGACGATGACAATAGTAAATTATGACATGAGAGGTGTTAGTCACCATTAATTTTTTTTATGTGAAATCAATATTTCATAATCTAGCGGGACGCTAAATTGGTTTGAAAGACTGATAAAATAGAAAAGAGTTTAAATATGGAAGGAAATAGATAAATATAGAAGGATCATGAAGTTGATCCGGTTAGACGCATCGTAGATCGTGGGTTCTCATGATCAATGACCGAGGATAATTTTGAGGGGGAGAGTTGTGCGGTAGTTAATTTTTGGAGAGAGGGCCAAAATTTAAACAATGGTTTTCATTCGGGGCTACGTGGCACCACTGGGTGCATTTCAGGATGAAAATCATGTTGCCTCAAAACCCTTTCTCATGCCCCCGAAAAGAGGAAAAGTATAAAAGGGTGGTTGGTCGTTTATTTTATTTTGAATGTTGGACTGTTAAAACCTTGGCATGACCACTATTTTTCAACTATAGATCAACAATACATCTATTGCACACCATTTCCACTCGTTTCCAGGTATTTTTCATTACAATCATGGATCCTATCATAACCTCAGTAACAAAACAAGATCTTGTGGTGAATAAAGAAGCCCTAATTGACTGAGATTCAGACGTTACCAAAATCACAATTTCTCCCATATCTGTGTCCAAAAGAAACCTGTCTGATAAAGTAGGAAGGTGTATACCATTCCTTGAAGCAGTTTAGGCCACCATAGTCCCTTATGTTGTTGAAATCGCTTTCCCTTTTCCCAAATTTATAGGTTGGTGCACCGAACAATATTCCCATGAAGAAAGAGTCATTGTGAGTAAACGTGGGTCTGAGGTCATGTGTAGGGTAGAGAGTCTATCAATTCAAGAGTCCCTCGTCATACCAGAGTCATTTTCTGCAATTTCCAAACCTTTCAATGAAGAAAATCTAATTAGGGTATACAAAGAATGTCCATTAGAGGTCCGAGACTTGTTTTTACAAACAATTTTCAAACCCGAACATTTTTCAGAGAGTCTGTATTTTGCAATGAATGTGAATATAATGGTTATTGAAGTCCAATGGTGTTGGCACAGGGGTAGTCCCAAGGTTCAACCCTACAACAACGCACCAACAAAACCCTAACTACCATCCCTTTCGGCAACACATGCGAAGCAGATTAAGTCTCACTCGAGGTAGAGGCAGGGGTGGTTGCAAGACTCAGGTGTCTGCAACCTTAGCTGGGACACAGATCTGTGATTATAATACTTGATAGATCTCTTAGCACCACCATTTCATCATTATTCAACCAATATCTACTCCACATATAAAATAGATCATCACAACATTCACCTAGATCTAATGTATTTAAGCACTTAGCATAACTAAATGGATCAGATATAGCAGATTCAAGCACTAAGCATATCCACCTATGTCAGATCTAGCATCCAGATTCATCATAAGCACAAAGCATAAAAAAATCTATCTATCTATCTTTATCCATCACTTAGCAAATAACATAAATACATCAGAACATCACACAGAGCAGAATAACATAGTATTTACGTGGTTCACCCCCACCCTGGGGATACGTCCACCAAGTCTTATTATTTATTAGTTTCTTCAATAGGTTACATGCACAGAGCCTCAAAAGCTTACTCCACATAGGATAGAAGATTTGCGCAGCTCACTAGATTCTTCTTCCTTGCGTTACAGCACAAAGCCCTTCACAGTCTTGTTACAACCACTTGCACCTAGCTCTGCAAGTCTCTCACAGTATGCACAAAGAATTTACAAACCACACTTGCACTTAGCACTTAGCTTATCGGTCGCCACTACTTATGCTACCTAGCTACTTATTTATACTTTACAAAATAGGCCTAAACATGGGTAAACCCATGGGCTGACATCCCATACCCATTACATATTCCCAAATCCCAAAAAGGACCCAAAAAGGGGCCAAGATCCTGCGATCTTTTATTCGTCTTGCACTCTGTATTTGACAAGTTGTCGAAGTCCCAAAATAGGTCAAACTTGACCAAGGATCTCCCAAAAATTGGTCAAGGGCCAACAGGCCCCCAACACTCACCTGTGACTCATCCCGAGTCACTCTAGTCTGACTAGTTTTGCTTCGAACGCCTCGACCTTGGCTCGAGTTGCTTAGACTTGCTATTGTGCTACGGCCTCCTGTTCAGCGAAGGTTTGGATGACTGCATTGTTGATAGGTCCCTCTAAATGTTGTTCAGCTGTAGTAACAACCTGTTCTATCTCTGCTCCTTGGCCTTCTACCTCTGTAAATAATTGTTAAGCCTTTTCTTATACAGGTTGGAGTTTCTGAGTTACCTCCATAACTCTTCTTTGGATGGTGTGGATCTGTTGCTAGGATGTCCTATGATCTTGGGATCACTTCATTATTTCCATAGCTGACAAGGGATTCAGCTGTGCCTATATATTTTCGGCTTGATAGTTCACCTCTTGGAGTTGTGACTCCAGTGCCTTCAATTCTGGATTCTTTGTGAGTTGTTCATAGGTATGGGCAATGTGATTAGTGAGTTTCTTGAATTCTAGGGTAAGATCCTTTAGCCTTTCAACTACACTCCGGGTGGTTTCTTCTCTTTGCTCTCTTACATCTTGTGGGGTCTCGGGTACTGCACATAGTTCCAAGTCTGTGATGCGTTGTTGTAGTTGTTGGATCACTTCTTCAAGTTCCATGACTTTCTATGTAACTCAATATTCTTCCTTTACTTATACGACTGTCACAGATCGAAGTGCTATGTTGACCACTTCCTTCACTTCAAGTTTCTCCAAAAGCAACTGTTCCTTTTCTTGCATTAGCTTTACTTTTTCTTCGTCAAACTTTTCTTGGAGAGAAAGATTTTCCCGTTCTGTAGCACTGCATTGCTCTATCATTACCCCTTGTACTTGTTTCAAAGCCTAGGTGGCATGCTCTATTTATTCCTATTCTCATCGAAGTCGAGCTTCGACTGTATCGACTAAGCAGTGGAGTTGAGCTGGTTCATCTCCTAATTCTAGTTCTCCCGGCGTAGTGAATACTGTGCAGTTGGATTGTAGGGTCTGTTGTACCCCTCGAAGTTCAGTCTCAATTCGATCATACATCTCCTCTTGCTTTGATTCTTATTTCTCTGCTATTTCTAGCGAAACATCTTGAAAAGATGCTATGAGAAAGTTGAAGTCATTGGAGGTGAGGACAGTATGCATCTTAGTCATGGTGAACTTTGATTTCTTCTGGGAGGAAGGTTTTAGAGGTGAACCTTTACTCTTCTTCAGGGGATCAACTTCGTCTCCTTGCTTCTATTCAACTTCTTTGTCACCTAACTCTTCTCCATCACCTCCTTGCTCTGGTGAAATGGAATCAATCTTCTCAGATGCGCTATCTAATATTTGGACCTCTTCAGTATTCTTTTTCCTGCTAGGTCCGGTTGTATAATTTGTAGTTTCTAGGTTGTCGATGTCAGATATCTCCGCAGGGTCTGCTGGAATAAGGAGGTATATCGACCAGTCCTTAGTGATCTCCTCTGGTTCCTCCTCCATCAGTTTTTAGTAGGACTGAAGTTGTTTCTTGTGTTCGTTAGCACGTCCTATGATGTAAGTAAAATAACGATATGCGTTGAACTTCATCAAAGGCCTGAATTGGTGTAGAGTGTTCGGAGTCATGCGAGGCTCGGACTGTATGGCTATCTTCAGTTGGTTGTAGTAGTTATGAAAAAAAACATTTGACTGCCATTGTTTATTCATATCGTCTAAATACCATAGTGTACTTAACTTCACGGCTAGTGGTTCAAAAGGCTTGATGTACGGGAAGGTCGCACCTTCCAGTAGATCCCAGGAAATAAAAACTGTAAGGATCAAGAGCCAACTGAAATGAAATTCATATCCTTGATATGTGCTTCCCTATATTCGAGTTCCAAGTGGTTCACCACGTACTTCTCCCAACTCATCTAAAGGCCTTCTGCGCACTTGTCTGCAAGGTCAACTACAAAACCGGTGACTTGGGTAGGTTGGTTCTTTGGGTAGGTTGGTTCTTTCGGACTAACTTCCTTGCAATCAATTGAAATGTGAGGCACACTGTGCCACTCTGGATCGAAGCTACCTTGTATCCTTGCGTTCCCTTCATGACATCTCCATAGGTGTCCTTTATCCTTTGTGCTAGAGCATGATCCATGGATTTTTTGGGGTAAGACTCTTGTGTATCGGGTCCTTGCACACTCAACCCCATGATCCGATTGATCAGCATCAGGTCAACTATTATACAGTGGTTTAGCCACAAATAACCGCCATGGTAACAAAACACTAGCAGCTTGACACATGCATTTACCTCCTGGTGTCTTCCAAAGTGGGGAATCTTCATGACATTGAGCAGGGTGGACTGCACAAGGTTAGTAGTCCACAACTGAGGGATTATCTTCAAATTATTCCCCTTAGTTCAGGTCAGGTACTTATGTGGGGAAAGCATGTTATAAAATTTTCGATCTCCGAGGTCGAAGTCGCTAACGCTGCAATCTTATCTTGATCTGCTCGAACTACATGTATCCCCTTCGGGACTTACACAGTGAACAAGGTGTATTTGAAATATCTAGGCACGTTGTGATAGATAGGTGGGTAATATGGTCGAGATCAATTTGGCATTCGCTAGATCATCCTTGTGCTTGGTTCTCTTTTCATCTAATAGTTGGGATGGTCTGGCTCCACGATCAGTGGAAGGAGAGGCTGGCAGTCCTCTCGTTGATGATGCTTGTACACCTGTAGACATCAACATGACTCTTTCAGTCATGAGGTCGATCAAAACTTCTTCAACAACTTTCTCTGTAGCGTTCAACTCGTCCGACATACATGCTCAAGGTTAATAATATCGGGTTCGGGGAGTAACTTAAACACAATAATGAGATAGAGAGAAAGAGCACGATGATCACTATATAAAATCAACTTAGTCTGCAGGCTCAAATTCTCAATTGGAAAAAGTGTTCTCAATGCAGGGCGCAATGGGATAAATAGATAACTCGGCAATGGGTCACTTGCAACAGGTATGAATCCTTCATTAACTCTGTTATGTCCATTATGGCACGGTCCCAATAGTCGGATGGTGAGATGTATGTACATAAATGTCTTTCTTCTCATTTGGAGCATTGGTCTAATGGTTATAATGTCCCCAACGACTATATTGCTTCGCCATGGCGAAGTTCCATGCGTCGTTGTTCTGATATCCCGGCGAAGCTCAATTTTGCAAATTTTCCTTCTGCGAGGTTCTGTCTGGAATCTTCTGCATCTTGTTGATCTTAACTCTCTTTTAACTTAGCTTTCTAGACTTCTTCCCAGTGAGCTTCATCTCGGTATACCTTTTTCCGTTATGATCCTTAGCTTCTTTTGGCATAGTTACTTCGCGTTGTTGAGATTCTTTCCTAATATTCAAGGATAACCCTTCTTCTTTATCTGGAATAGGTACTTCAATCTTCAGTGGTTCTTCTAGTGTTCTTGCAACTTCGACATTCAGGTTTCTGGTGTTAAATAGCTTTGATTTGTTATTATGTTCTTCAATCAAGTGTGCGATCCTTCTAGTCATAAATTCTTTTAACTCTTGCTTCTGTTGTTCTAAAACTTCTTCTTCTTCTTTCTTTCTGGCATGATCTCTTTCAATCCAAGGTTTTCCTAGTAGCATGGTAAATGGGGAACTGTTATCATTAAATTTAATAATCTCAAAATCTTCCTCTGTCGAAGTTCCATTGGCATTCATAGGTATCCAGGTGAGCTTTCCACATAGGTTTACCATCTTTTCTTTGAATATTCCTATTCCTCCCAATGAATGAATCATAGCAGGCCTCCCTATAGCTTCCCAAGTTTTCTCTGTCATGATATTCACCTGTGTTTCCTCATCTAGAACACAGTCAATGTCGAAGTCTCCTATTATTGCTTCAAGTCATTCTTTTTCTTTGAAGATCTCTAATAAGATGGCATGTCAGTGATCATTCAGGATTTATCTTATCTGTAGCAATACTTTCTATGATTCTTCCTGGGATTCTATCATAATCTTAGTTTCTGGATCTGCCTTAGGGTTTTCTTGATTTCTATTCATTCTTTCAACCTTAGCAATCATTCTAGGGAAATCCAATACTTCATGGTCCATAGCTTTACAACAAAGACAACTAGGTCTTCTCCCAGTGCATTCCTTAGCAAGATGTCATGGTTTTCTGCAACTGTAACAGAGGTTTAATCCTCTCTTTCGTTTAAATGATCCCCAACCTTTCCTGTACTGAGCACTAGGATCATGGTATCTAACCTGCAAACATTTCTTTCTAGGATCCTGAATACACTTATTAGTCCAAACATTCTTTCTATGCATAGGTATGACATATTTTTCATTATTCTTATCATAACTATTCATATCAAATATTATTTCATCTATTAATACCCTAGTTTTCAAGCTAGGATAGAATCTATCAAACATACCTAGATTCATACTTTTGAAACAAAAATTTCCACTAATCTTAATTCTACAAAGCACAAAGACTTAAGATCTATAATTTTCCACTATTCTTACCTTTATCAGAGCACAAAGCTTTCAGATCTTACCTCTTTTCTTCAGATCGGACTTTTTTTCCTTAGCACAGAGCTTGTCAAACTAAGTAGAGTACTGTGCACTAGAGCAACAGATCTACATAGAGAGCTTTCACAATTTCAGGTCGGATCTTTGCACAAAGCTTCTTCTTCCTCAGTTCCCAGCAATAACAGTTTCAGGTCCTAACAACAGAATCATTTGTTGGCACAGGGGTAGACCCAGGGTTCAATGCTACAACAACGCACCAACAAAACCCTAACTACTAGCCCTTTCGGCAACACCTGCGAAGCAGATGAAGTCTCACCCGAGGTAGAGGCAGGGGTGGTTGCAGAACTCAGGTGTCTGCAACCTTAGCTGGGACATAGATATGTGATTATAATACTTGATAGGTCACTTAGCACCATCAGTTCATCATTATTCAACCAATATCTAATCTGCATATAAAACAGAGCATCGCAACATTCACCCAAATCTAACGTATTTAAGCACTTAGCATGACTAAATGGATCATATCTAGCAGATTCAAGCACTAAGAACATCCACCTATGTCATATCTAGCATCCAGATTCATCATAAGCACAAAGCATAAATAGATCTATCTATCTATCTTTATCCAACACTTAGCAACTAACATAAATACATCAGAACATCGCACAGAGAATAATAACACAGTATTTACGTGGTTCACCCCCACCCTAGGGCTACATCAACCAAATCTTCTTCTTTATTATCTTCTTCAGTAGGTTACATGCACAGAGCCTCAAAATCCTACTCCGCATATGTTACACATCAAAATTACTCACTTCAATAGTGTCGCAAGTGTCGTCACTATAAGTGTTGTAAGTGTCACATCTTGTCCACAAGTGTTGCAAGTGTCACAAACATCATACTACCATATTTCCTATGTTTTTCCTCTAACGACATCATAAGGACACTTAATACACCTCAAAGACTAGTTTTGAAGAAGAGAAATCAGTTTGACAAGAAGTACAAGCCTTTTGCCATTGGAAAAACCACTCAAAAATGGATTTTGGAGAGGAGCGCTCCCCTACCCACTATCAGGGAGTGTTAGTGCTCCCTGGGCCTGTTTGGGGGAGTATTTGAGTGCCCTGTACACCCTTTTGGGGGAGCGCTACCATTTCTGAGTGAATTTTTGGTTTATTGGAGGAAATCACGGGACAATCCCCTCAATATCTGAAGGTAGTTGGGTTCGAATCTTGGGTCAAGGCATGATTATAGGGAAGATCCTCAACTGAAGGAGAATAATCCTCAACTTATCCCAAAGATCTCTCAAGTGGTTGGGCCTCTCCAAGGCTATATAAGGAGGCCTTCTTATGGTGAAAGGTACATGAAAAAGATTGGAGGTATGAAACCTATGATCTCATAGGCAACATACAGAAGACAATAGAGACTAGAGATTGATACCAAGCTTATGATCCTGTAAGTGGTATGAACAGAAGAGATTGGAGATGTGATACTTATGATCTCATAAGTGAGATTTCATCAGAGAAATCAGTGTAGATTACTTGAGCAAAGGGGTTGGACAAGGAGAACTGGAAGAAGCTACTTCACTGTCATCAAAGGACTATAAGTACTTTTACTTATTCTCATTAATAATCAATTCTTGGCCTGTTTCTTTCAAATTTATGTTCATTCCACATGAATTTTTCTACAGTATATGGATCTATATTTGAGCTAATCTCAGTAGAGTAGGAATTCCATTGTATCTTTGTTTGTTCTACAGGATCTACTAGGGAGCTCAGGATCAAAGCTGAGCCTGGACTTTGCAGGGACAAACGTCATTAATAAGGTACATATCTTTCTTCTTCTCCTTCATATATTAGCTTGATTAGATCTAAAAGGATGTCAGTGTCCATGTTAATCACTTTTCTGTCTTGGCTTTAGGAGTAGAGACCAAGAGGGAATCTGCTTGTCTGCAAGAGGATTCACCTATAACAGGAATTGGTGACTCCCATGTAACATAAATATCTATTGGCACCTGACAATTATTTGATGCCATCATGGTTAAGTTCCTTGTCATCTGCAATCGACTACATTTCCCCAATTTTTCCCTCTGATGAATCTATTATGGAAATGTCGAGCATTGACGAGCTACCTCAGGATGCTAAGCATCATCGATCCTCTTTTCTTCCCCCTCGTGAAGAAATTCGGCGAGATATACACTCTATCTTCCCTCCTGATGTTGATTTTCCATCATCTCGCATGCCTTCAACTTCCGATGATTTGGATTCAGTAGTTGACATGGTGATCTCTTCGGTAGAGCTATTGGAGCCTGATCTCCTTACCCATGTCCCTGCCCTAGACATGTGCTCCTTCCAGAGTGGTTTTCTTCCATCCAATGAAGATATCTTGGAAGCCATGACTGATTTTTGTCCCTTGACATGGTGTCCTTCCAGAGCCTTATTCCCTTGGAAGCCATGATCAAGAAGAGTCCACGAGCATATTTTCGCTTCTCTGTGGCAAGCTCATTAAAAAATGAAACAGAGGTCATGAGCACAGTTTCTCTTCTCTGTAGAAAGCTCGTTAAAAAATGAAACAAAGGTCATGAGCATATTTTCTCTTCTCTGTGGAAAGCTCATTAAAAAATGAAATAGAAGCTTTGAGCATAGTTTTCCTCCCTGTAGCAAGCTCGTTTAAAAAATGAAACAGAAATCTGGGGATTGAACATGGAGCCCTGAGCATAGTTCTTTTTTTGTGTCAAGCTCGTTAAGAAATGAAACCGTCACCTCTCTTGAACCTTCTTTTCATCCTCTCTTATCCTTTTTCTCCATCTAGTAGAGAAATTGGTGACAACCTTAAAGTCGGTGAATAAATTGAAGCTTGGAGGGCATATCTTCAGCCTTTGATGATCATTCTAGAGTTAAGCCACTAGCTTTCAAGCTGGGGGCATACCGAGCTTAGTCTTTGTTCTTTCTCATGCTCAAAAAAACATGAGAATGTAACCGAGTAGACTTTTATCACTTTTTCGGACTCACATGGATATACAAAAAAGGAACCCCTTGAAGTCGTCTTTAAGCTCTTTTCAGACTCTCTAAACATGAAAATACTGTCGAGTGATCTTGCTTCCTTTCCCACTCATTAAAAGGTTTGAAAGGGCGTCTTTCGAGTGATAATTTATCTCTTTTTCAGCCTCGCGAGACTAACATTACGAAAAAGGACAACATTGGATTCATCTTTAAGTTGTTTTCAGACTCTCTAAATATGAAAAACCACTGAGTTTACCTTCTCTAGACTCGTTAAACAATCATACATTGAAGGGCCCATATGGGACTGAACCCTTACTTCTTCCAATTCGTTAAATAAAGGAAGAGGAACTTACCGAAGGTGAGTTATATTGAGCATGTGTTACCCTCCTCGAGCTCATTAAATTAAAAAAAGAGGTACTCGTCTATCTGGATGGGGGAAAATTGAAGGAAGCAAGCCAAGCCATTTTTTAGAACACTACCAGTAACTCTTACGGTCGCCCTTGAACATGGCACTTTGTCTTTGCATGAATTTTAATCCACTGAACCTCTGCACTGATCCAATCCTCTGAGTTTCTTTTACTCCTTTGGGTCACATGACGAAAGTCACAGCATCCACTACATCATCAAGTTTTGGTCCATGTCAAGTTTCCGTTGTTGTGCCTCGGTGTTCAAGGGAAGTATCTTCCTCGAGAGTCAACCATCAAAAATATCTTGTTTCAATACCCATGTCAATCCAAGTTCATTTGATCTATAAATTACATCTCTGTGTCAATTTTGTCTCATTGATGGGGGATACATCAAGGCCCTCCTTCGACAAGTCTATTCCTGTCGACATCAACACATTATCTGATAACTAGACTTAGAAACCAGTTAGTACCTTGGGACCTGCATGCCTCAATGGAAGGCCTCTTCACATATAACAATGGGTTTACATCATTGACCTATGATCGGATGATTCCACGGATGTTCGACTTCAGCTCATCTATTCACATTCGTCAGAATGTACTAGAGTACCTTGGAAATCATTGACATCAATGCTGATCTCCCTCGCGCTTGTTAATGATCTACCTCATTGACCGGTAATCAAGTGGTTTCTACCATGTTTGACATTAAGACATTTATTCACATGGTTAGATTTGTACTACATTGGGATCGGTAAGAATACCCTGGGTTGAGTTTTCACTCTTATGTATACTTTTCCCATGTTGCGAAGGAGTTCTTTTGAACTATGACACATATAGTGTTACATAAATCCACTTTGTGATGGTTGTGGCTATGTCTTGTCATCTTGTAGATCCATTGTGTATTCTTCGTGGCTACGATCAGTTTAGGTCATAGGAGTATAGATCCACATTGTATCTTTAATGGCTATACCATTTTTTCAATATAATTATGGATCTGCAGTGTATTTTATGGCGGCCATACCTAAAAAGTCTTTATCACTCAAGCATAGGTATGCCTGCCTTGGGTTTGAAACATGTCATAATATTTGTTTGATGGTTGTGTGCATATTTTTTCAGTTTCTCTACATCCATACCCTTGCTCGAAAAAGTCTACAAAGTACTTCAGTCATCATCGTCTTTTGACTTCACACTTTGGGGGGCAATCTGTTACACATCAAAATTACTCACTTCGATAGTGTCACAAGTGTCGTCATTACAAGTGTTGTAAGTGTCACATCTTGTCCGCAAGTGTACCACAAGTGTTGCAAGTGTCAAAAACATCATACTACCATATTTCCTATGTCCTTCCTCTAACGACATCATAAGGACACTTAAGACACCTCAAAGACTAGTTTTGAAGAAGAGAAATCAATTTGACAAGAAGTACAAGCCTTTTGCCATTGGAAAAACCACTCAAAAATGGATTTTGGAAAGGAGCGCTCCCCTACCCACTGTCAGGGAGTGCTAGCTCTCCCTAGGCCTCTTTGGGGGAGATTTTGAGCACCCTGTGCACCCTTTTGGGGGAGAGCTACTCTTTCTGAGCGAATTTTTGGTTTGTTGGAGGAAATCAGGGGACAATCCCCTCAATATCTGAAGGTAGTTGGGTTTGAATATTGGGTCAAGGCATGATATTAGGGAAGATCCTCAACTGAAGGACAAGAATCCTCAACTTATCCCAAATATCTCTCAAGTGGTTGGGCCTCTCCAAGGTTATATATGGATTCCTTCTCATGGTGAAAGGTGCATGAAAAAAATTGGAGGTATGAAACCTATGATCTCATAAGCAACATACAGAAGACAGTAGAGACTAGAGATTGATACCAAACTTATGATCCTGTAAGTGGTATGAACATAAGATATTGGAGATGTGACACTTATGATATCATAAGTGAGATGTCATCAGAGCAATCAATGTAGATTACTTGAGAAAAGGGGTTGGACAAGGAGAACTAGAAGAAGTTGCTTCACCTTCATCAAAGGACTGTAAGTACTTTTACTTGTTCTCATTAATAATCAATGCTTGGCCTATTTATTTCAAATTTATGTTCATTCCACATGAATTTTTCTGCAATATATGGATTTATATTTGAGCTAATCTCAGTAGAGTAGGAAGTCCATTGTATCTTTGTTTGTTCTACAGGATCTATCAGGGAGCTCAAGATCAAAGCTTAGCCTGAACTTTGTAGGGACAAATGTCGTTAATAAGGTACATATATTTCTTCTTCTCCTTCGTATATTAGCTTGATTAGATATAAAAGGATGTCAGTTTCCATATTAAGTACTTTTCTGTCTTGGCTTTAAGAGTAGAGACCAAGAGAGAATCCATTTGTCCACAAGAGGATTCACCTGCAACAACATAGGACAGAAGATCTGCACAACTTGCTAGATCCTTCTTCCTTGTGTTATAGCACAAATCCCTTCATAGTATTGTTACAACCACTTGCACCTAGCTCTGCAAGTCTGTTGTTGGGTGTTTTTACCCTACGGACTAGTAAGCTAGGGTTCTAAGCCTACATGCAGATCATGACCCTTCAGATTTAATCTTTATCCTTCTACCCAAAA
>JASDQU010375112.1:0-11669 GCA_032191745.1 Picea mariana | reverse complement strand
AATATGTGCTTCTAATAATATACCAATACAAGTATGCTACATCATCCATAAACCATGTGTCAAAAATACTACTAACAAGTGCCTCAAAACATGTACCAGGTATGTATCAATAATGTATCAAATACTCATCAACTATGACTCATCAATATGCACCAACATCATCAACTATACACCTCATGTATGTGCCTACTCATCAACCACTTGTCTCAACCATGTACCCAACATGTACCTCAACCAAAAGCCGTCATCAATTTCATCATCCAAATATGATTTGTAAATCTGTAATAAACCTGGTGTATATGATCACATACCTGCAAACCTTCCTTAACTTTAACAACAAGAGACTAGCATTTTCATCAAACTTTACTTTAGTCTCACATGACTAGTTTTGGATTAGTCAATAACCCTAACTTGAAATAATCATAACTATTTACCTGTAATGAATAAAGATATGAAAATAGTACACAATGTTTTTCAATGTGTTTTATGCAATTCCTCCAAGTGTCACTACTTGGAACCTCTTAGAAAAGGAGTTATAGCAAAAACGACACACCTTGTTGAATTTTGGCTTATTCTAGAGAGCGAACTTGTAGAGCGGGCCCCGCACATATTATTTGTTGTATGGATCTGAAACATTTACACAAAATACTACAGACTGTACTATAACCAACACTTTTGGTATTACTTAATTTGTATCTGTTATGAATAAGTTATGGCATTTTTACCCGAAACACCTGTTTTAGACTAGTTTCAGGACTAGCCACAAACCCTATTTTCCACGGAGTGTAACTCCAAAAATACAACGACCCATAAAATTAAATTGGTAGCATAGCTACTTGGATATGTTTTCTCAATGGCCTATAAATTCCAAAGTCTGAATCATTCTATAAAAAATTTTATTGTGAAAATGGTGAGATGACCTGTAAATAACATACCTTAGAAAGCATCATCAAAAGAATTTATCCTCCCTTGAATTTCAGCCTTCTTTACTTCACCTTCCCTCTGAAATTCAGCTCAGATATCCTTTGGTTACCTCATTCACCTGTAGATATTCAATATTCTCAAGTGTGATTAAAATGTGAGAGACTTATCTCTTATTTATACTTTCATGTAGCTTCCTCAAGGGGTTACATTTTAACCATCTTAACCCACTTTCCTTATTTTAGGGTTAACCAACTTCTAACCACTTGTCCAATTAGTAATTTATCCATTAAATTTATTATTTAAATAATTTATTTTGTATCCATTTTGACTTATATTACACTCATCACTTCACTTTACCTCAAGGGTTTACCTTCTAACCATCTTAAACCACTTTCCTTATTTTAGGGCTAACCCACTTATAACCACTTGTCAACTTAGTAATTTCTCCATTAACTTTATTATTTAAATAATTTATTTTGTATTCAATTTGAATCATAGTACAATCATCACTTCACTTTGTTATTTACCTTCTAAAATATCTTAAACCACTTTGACTACTTTGACCTTTTGGGGCTTCTAGCCAACATATGAGGGTCCTCCAAACTCATAAGGCCATAACTCTCAAACCATGAGGAGTTATGTGATGTTCCACATACCACCAGAAATGGCATGACATTTACTATCCATGTAGAATAGTATTACCTGAAAATATATCAAAACTCATACCATTATACATCAAACAAACTTGGGTCCATTACCCAAACTTGGGTTCTCGAACTTCACATGGCCATAACTCTCTAACAGTGAGGATTTATGTGATGTTCCACATACCAATGGAAATTCAATGACATGTAATACGCATATATAATAGTATTACCTTCAAATATATTAAAAATCATACCATTATACATCAAACAAACTTGGGTCCATTACTCAAACCTTTGTGCTACCAGAATTCACTACCAAACTTTCTCCAAGGGTTGACATCAATCACTAAGGGTTGACATCAATCTACAATATCACTCTCCAATGGTTGACATCAATGTCAACCAACAATCCATACCAACTATCCATCAACCTAAGCCAATTTTCTGACAATTAGATGAAGTGATGAGTGATGCAATTGAAGTGGAGGTGAATCTGATGGCCTCAGGGAAGATCAAACATAATCATGACAGAGATATGAAAAAGGTTCAAGGAGAGGCACAACCCTCAACTTCTCATTCATCATATGAAAATTTTGATTTGATGATGAAGACTATGGAAAGGTTTATTGAAAGAATGTCCTTGGATAATAAGCCTGACACTAGAGATCAAATTGATTTTCAGCCCAGAAATCAAAATTTTAGAAGAGATCCAGTTCCACAGATCAGGAAAAGAGACCAAAGAAATCAAGATGATCAACAAATAAAACCTCCTTTCCAAAACAACTATGTAAATGAATATTTTGATCAAACAATTGAAGACAATATGCATTGTTATGATGATCGAAACAAATGTGTTCTTAAGTAAAGAAGAACATGATTCGTTTATAGATTCAAATGATAAGTTTATGCAGGATAATGATGATATGTTTTCAATGGAAACATAAGAGTTTAAGAAGGGATATCAAAATGCTATCATGCAGATTCAGAAATAGTACAACCTCATAAGTAAAAAGGTGCCTACAAACCCCCCAAAGGGAAATTATACAAGGGAACTTCAGATCAATACACCTTCTTCAAGTCAACCTAAGAAAGACAGTTCAACAAAAGATGAAATGGAGAAATGAAAATTCAAATAAGACCCCCAAAAGAATATACCCGAGTCAAGAAAGGAAGCATTCATCAAAGAGGTAGAAAAAACCCCATCTCCTTTTAATTTTGAGAGTAAAATGGCTAAAATCAAAATATTCGTTCCATTCAATGAGCTGATTAAAAAAGGTAAATATAGAAATCAAATCATTAAGATTCTCAAGATGGAAGAAGCTTCTGACACTTTAAATGTACAAGTTGATCACCTTGCTATCTTGTTTGGCCCTCATGTGGAGGAGAGTGGTGATGTTGATGATGTACCCCCTTTCTATGTTAGTCTTAAAATTCATGATATGGCCTTACATAATGCTATGTTAGATTCATGAGCATCTCATAATATGATACCCAAGGTAGTCATGGATGAGCTGGGTCTAGACATTACCAGGCCTTACAAGGATGTTTTCTCTTTTGACCTAGGGAAGGTGAAATTCTTGGGTTTAATCAAAGATCTGGTTGTGTCATTGTCCCAAATTCCATCAAAAAATCTCATCATGGATGTGGTTTTTGCTGATATCTCTCCAAAATTTGGCATGCTTTTGTCAAGATCATGGGCTGCAAAGTTGAAAGGCACTTTGCAAATGGATATGTCATATGCCACTATCCCTATTTTTTTCCAAGAAAGGAGATTGTACAAAGAAGTACTACTTAAGTACATGGTGAGTAACAAATCCCAACCAAACAATAATCCTATTTACTCTGTAGAAACTAATCTTGGTTCTTTTATTTTCTATAATGACCTAAGAATTGAAGAGAAAGATTCAAGGACTTTTATACCCATGAAAGATAAATCTGATCATCAAACAGAGAAAATTATAGATCAACAAAATAGTGAAGAGGATGAGATGTGGAACATGAATTTTGATGGAGCTGCTAGCAAAGAGAGCTCACGCAAGTGTGTGGATTATCCCTCCCAAGACATGTACAAAACTTTGTTCTTGAAAAATTGCTTTTGATTGCGCCAATAACATGGTTGAATATGATGAACTGATTTTGGAATTGAAGACTTTGAAAGAATTGGGTTCTAAGAGGATAACTATACATGGGGATTCCGAGCTTGTTATAAATCAAGTAAAAGTTATATATCAATCAAAGAATCCTATATTAAGGGAATATAGGACTATAGTACTTGATATTCTTGAAGAGTTTTCATAATATAACCTCTCAGTGATTCCAAGAAAGAAAAATCTCATTGTTGATGCTCTAGCTACTTCAACCTCTATTTTCAAAATTCCATTTTTTCCTAACAAAAGGTATGAAATTGAAGTCAAGCACATGTCAGTAGTACATGACAACATTAAGTATTGGCAACTTTTTGAATATGAAAAACATGTAGAAATATTTCTTCAGATGAGTGATGAATTTGGCAATTCAAACATTGACGATGAGTATTGTTGTGAAGAGGAAGAATATGCAACTTTGTTAAAAAATGATGATTGTTTTCAAAATCAGATTGCTGGTAGAGATATAGTGAAACTCAAAAATAACATCATTCCCAAGGGATTGGTCACATTGGAAAATATTTTTGACAACAATGATGTAGCCATAAATCCTAAAATCACTGCAAATGATGAAGACATAGAAGATTGCAATATTAGGACTCAGGAAGATCCCAAGATCATCAAACTGTCAAAGACACTCAATCCAGAAATTAAGTAAAGGTATATCCTAATGAAAGATTTCTTAGATGTATTTTCCTGGAGATATGAGGATTTAAAGGTATTATATGATACTAATGTGATTCAACATCTAATTCCAATCAAGGATGATCACAAACATTTAAAATAGAAGTTGAGAAGAATTAATCCTTTGTTGCTTCCATTGATTAAGAAGGAGGTAAGGAATTTGTTTGATGCCAAAACTATAGTGTCTTTAATATTTTCTAAATGGGTGGCTAACCTTGTGCCTGTCAGGAAGAAAAGTGGTGATATCAGGTTGCGTGTAGACTTTCGGAATCTGAATAGAGTGTCTCTCAAAGACAATTATCCACTTCCCAAGATGGATTACATTCTGGAGAAAGTGGTTGGATCACAGAAAATATCAATTCTTGATGATTTTTCTAGATACAACCACATCATGGTGCATCCTGATGATCAAGAAAAGACAACTTTCACAACTCCTTGGGTCACCTTCATGTATGAAACAATGCCTTTTGGGATTATGAATGCAGTGGAAACCTTCCAAAGGGCCATGGACATAGACTTTGTTGATAATAAAGATAAGTTTATTGTCATTTAATTAGATGATATCATTGTATTTTTAGATTCTAATGTTGCACATCTAAAACATCTGAGAAATGTCTTTCAGAAATGTAGGAAGTTTGGCATCTCATTGAATCCCAAAAAGTCCAATTTTCAAATGCAAGAAGGGAAATTACTTGGTCACATCATTTCAAAGGAAGGAATAAAGATAGATCCTAGAAGAATAGAAACAATTATGAATATTGGCACACCCAGGAGCAAGAAGGAGGTAGAGTATTTCCTAGGTAGAGTAATTTTTTTGAAAAGGTTTATCCCTAACTTGGATGAAATCATAAAGTATATTACTAACATGTTAAGAAAGGGAAGTGAGATAAAATGGACTCATGAAGCTAGGAATTCTTTTGAATATATTAAATTAGCATTGACCAAAGCACCGATATTGACCAGTCCAAATTTTGCAAAAATATTTTATCTTTTTTTTTCTTTTGACTAAGAACACACCATTGCTGGTGTCTTCTTGCAAAAAGATGAACAAAATTTTGAAAGGCCCATATCCTATTATAGTGGGACTCTAAGAGACTCTCCAATGAGGTATTGCATCATGGAGAAACATGGATATACATTGTGAAGGCCCTCAAATAATTCAGAATTTATATCTTGCACTCCCATGTTATTGCTTATGTGCCCAACAATTCTGTGAAAGACATTTTAACTCAGGCTGATCCTGAAGGTAGAAGGGGAAAATGGATAGTTGTTTTTTTAGAGTACAACCTCGATATTAAACCTACAAATCTGATTAAAGGTCAGGGACTTGTAAAGCTAATGGCACATTCCAATTGTGATGTCTTGGGGATTAATTTCATTGTTGACCTATCAAAAAATTCAGAAGAAGAGACAGTCCCACAAGTATCTCAGAAATTCCTTGATTCTCCATGGTATGTTGTTATTATTTATGTATTAATAAATTTACAATATCCCCCTAAATTAAGAAAAACAAAGGTCAGATTTTTGAACTTGAAAGCAACAAAGTTTTTCATTCTAGACCATTCTCTGTATTGGAAAGATCCATGTGGAATTTTTCTAAATTCCTTGTTGGAAGAAGAAGTGAAACATGCTATCAAATAGTTTCATAAAGGTAATTGTGGAGGGAATCATTACTGGAAAACCACTATGCTTAAAATACTAAGGCCAAGGTTCTATTGGCCTAGTATTTTTTCAGATGTATACAAGGAGGTCTCAAGTTGTCACAAGTGCCAATTTTATGATGGAAAAATAAAGTTGCATCCCTTTCCTTTAAAACTTATCTCTTCTGAAGCACCATTTAGGAAATGGTGTCTTGATTTTATAGGAGATATCCATCCACCATCCTCAACTCAACATAGGTGGATATTGACAGCCACAGACTACTTCACCAAATGGATTGAAGCAGTCCCAACAAGGAAAGCTATTGATGTTGTTATCATTCAATTTCTAGAAAGCAATATTTTGTCTAGATTTGGTTGTCCAGTGAAGATCATTACTGACATGCAACAACATTCAAGTCTTAGAAAATGGAGAAATTTTGCAGAGACTACAACATAAATCTTGGTCATTCCACATCTTATTACCCACAAGGTAATGGGTTGGCTAATTCATCCAACAAAAGATTGACCAGAATTATTAAGAAGCTTCTGTAGGAAAACAAGAAATCTTGGCACAAGAAACTTATTTATGCATTGTGGGCTGATAGGATCACCACCAAGATCTCTATTGCTACATCACCTTTTCAGATTGTATATGGAATAGAGGTAGTATTTCCTACTTCATTAGGAATGCCAATGATGATATTGCTGCAAGAACATGAAGAAGAATAAATTAACTAATCCATGTGAAACAAATGAGAGAACAAGTGTTCAACAACTCACAACTGCATCAAGACAAAATGAAAAGATTCTTTGACAAACATACAAGGATAATGATTTCAAGGTTGATGATTTGGTGTTGAAGTGAGATGCAAGAAATGAAGATAAAGGGAAGGATGGAAAGTTTGACCACCTTTGGTTGGGACCATTTAGGATTTTTTCATACCATGGGAACAATGCGTACTTGATGCAAGAACTCAATGGAAATATCATTGGTGGAGGACCTATGAATGACAGGTTTCTCAAATACTACCTTTCTTGAAAATAGTTTAGTCTTTCCATTTCATTGTAAATAACCATTTTATTTTCTAGATAAAGCAGTTGAAGTCAATAATTAGCAGAAAATTGAAGCCCAAAGGGAAGGCCCTAAGTTTATGCTGAGTTTAGTTGATTTGTATCAAGTCTTGTCAGACAATTTGTTGTTTAGTTTTACAGTATTTTCAAGTCAAATAAGGCACAATGGTCAGGCACATGGCATATTGTTCTTTTCTAACTCACAAGGAGGATAGCATCCCTAGTGGAGTTAGTTGTTAGCACCATGATTTTAATACCTAGAGTTAGAGGTTTGTTTAGAGTTTGCAAAGTCATGCCTTGGTCTTGAGAAGACCGAGACATTCCTAATTGAGTCACAATGTGTGGTTTGTCTTATGATATGGCTAAAAAAATACTTGGGTCATTTTATCAAATAAAGGTAATATGCATGTCAATAGAGAGTTAAGTCATAGGTTGAGTCAAAAAGTGTTGTGTCTATCTCATGATACACCATAAAGGGGTATAAGATTCAATCATGTTGAATATTTGTAAAGGTCCTTCTGTCCCTAAGTTTAAAATCATGTCACAAATTGGGGAATTATGTGTCAAAGTCAAGTCATAGATTAGGGATGAAGGTCATATCAAAGGAGGTATCATGGATCATCATCAGACCTGATGAGGTCAGAAAAGGGACATGATAAAAATCCATGTCATTGTACTGTTGGAAACTTTAAAAGGGGTGTGCACTACTAAAAGTTGTTGTGCAAGTTACTCAAATTGATTTGAGAGGTCTTGTCATCTTTGGGCAAGTACTTTCTTTTGAAATCCACTCCTTATCCACTCATGTATGTATATTTTCCACCCTTTATCTATTTGCATTGCAGTCATGATCTACGCATAATCTTTAGTCTCCCAAGCAAGATTCAAATCTCTCTACTACGCAAACGATCTCCCTTGCTATGCAAACGTTGTGTAGGTTTCCTTGCTACACAAACCCTGTTGTTGCCATTCGCTATGCAAAATAATGTTTCTCTATGTTCGCTGCGCATATTTTGAAATCAACTTTATCAATGTGCGAAAACATTTGAGCCCATTGTTTATGGTAGTATAACCCTTGCATAGTTCACCTCTCATACAACGAAGGTATGATTCTCTTATCCAAGCTAAAACCAAGCACTACAAGCTTGCTACGCAAGCTTCCCTGTTGAGTTTCAAGATATATTTTCCTTGAACAATTTGAAATTGACCTCACAAAGATGACATCATAGAAAAAGAAGAAATATAAAGGAAGAAATGTTCTAAGATATGAACCTCAAGAGCTAACCCTGGTAATATCATACCCTGCATACAAGGTGTCTTTTGATCAGGTTGGGTGTATGATATTTTGTGAAAGAATCTAGGGATGTAACATGTAGCTAACCAAGGATTTCACCCTGAACTTTAATGGTGTCAATACAATCATTGTAGGGGTCACCTTTCCAGTATCAGAAGAGACCATATTAGCCACCACAAAGATTCCCATACAAAGAGAGAAATGGTTTAAAGGTATGCCTCTAGAGATTATGTTTTACATTGATTTCATCAAGCCTCAGTATAGAAAGCAGAAAATTGGTGCCACTATCCACAAGGAGTTTATTTTGAAACCCTATGAGAAGCTCTTGAGAGTAATACAAAGGTATTTTACTTGTGAGGGTAGGTTTGACAGGGTGTATCAATACCACATAAGGCTCCTCATGCATTTCACAGGGAAAATTCCTCTAAACTTACCCTTTTACCTGTATAGAAGCCTAGGAAAAATGGAAGACAAAGTCCAAGCCAAGGATGACCAACTTAAGAGTAGATTGTTCCATTTCTCCTCAGTAAAGTTGTTAGTGGTTGAGGAGATTATAAAGATGAACAAGGACTGGGATTATTTCTTAGCATCATCAAATATTCCCCTAGACCCCAAAGGAGATACCCCTCTGTCTGCTAAAAGAATGGAATCTAATAGTTCAAGTAAAGAAAAAAGAGATGTTGCAGAACATGCAAAGAGAAAAGGAAAAGAGGTTGAGGGATCTTCACCTAGCCAGCTAGTTCTGAAGAAGGGTAGGAGGCTACAGTTCACTGATGAGCCAAAGGAGGCATAAACACCCAACAAACCAACCACAAGGGAAGCTACTAGAGGGCTTCCCACACCCACAGTGTAGACATAATTTTTTGAGGTTGCAACTCAGGAGATGGATGAAGAAAAAGGTAAATCAACATAGAAAGACTCATAATTTAGGGGAATGAAACAACAACTCAAAGAGGCTTAGCATGTGATAGCTCATTTTTTCCAAGAAAATAGAGAATTAAAGAGGAAGCTAGAAGAGAAAGCTACTAAGGTACATACACCACAAGTCAAGATAGATCCTAAAATGAAAACATCCAAGGGAAAGGGAATTTTTCAAAACCCCAAGACCACAATTGTATCCAAGCCCACAACACCTATGACAAGATACTCAACTAGGAATAATAGTCCATAGATATAGGGCAAGCAAGCAACAAGTGAAATACCTCCTACTTCACGCACAGAAGAAGAAAAGAACATAAGATGGCTTAGTAAGCAGTTGAGAGAAGATCAAGATAAAATCATTCAACTCAGGGAAGAAAAGAGGATATCAAATGATAGATCCATGAAACACTTTAAATAATGCAAACCAGCTAGAGAAAATGCATGTGCAACCCTTTCCAATGCCCAGTCAAAATTGAAGAGAAATGGAACCTTGTTTAGGAAAGTGGGAAATTTGAAGGTACAAATGTTAACTCTAAAGAAGGAAAACAAAAATCTTAAAGAAAGGTTTCAATTGAATGATGAGGCCAAAATAATATTATAAGTACTTGCAGAAGTGGCATAAATATGACTGAAGCAACTTCACATTTTTGGATTTCGGGCATGGGACCATCTCAAGTTTTTTTTATATCATAGTAGCTGTGGAAAACATGCATTTTGATATTGGAGAAAAGTTTCACAAGGGTGACAATAGATGCATTTTCTAGGCGCAAAGGCTGTTGGACTGGTAAACTGCCATACACAACACTTGCGAAGCAAGGCCTCGCTACATAAATGTTGTAGGAATACATCATTAGCAAGAATAGTGGGAGATGATTGGAATATGAGTGTTGAAAAAAATATGAGCGCCCCAGTCACCTGCTTCCATCTGGATCTACACTAATTTCAAGAAAAGGAGTCTACTATGCAAAGTTTCTACGCAAGTGTTGTAGGTAGCATTTGCGCAACATAAATTCCATTTTTTTACACAAAGGTGGTAGAGTTGTCCATCAATGTATAGGATGATTCGAGATGATTTCCACATGCAATTAATGACTCATCAACAACAATATATTTTAAATGTACTCAGATCTATGATTCTATAAGATATTTTTTGTTTTTTTCATTTATGATGGTCAAACAAATTTACTATTTTTAGTAAAGTTTTTTAGGAGTTGTGCTCTTCCAATGTAACTAGATCCATCATTCTAGACAACAGTAGTTCAAATCCTAGTATCCTAGTGTGGAAATAGGCTTATATATATTTGATCATTTTTATGTAAAGAAGGGCGAGTTGGAGAACTATAATATATTTGATCTTCATTGTAAAATTTTTAATCTAAATGAAATGAAAATGCACAAGTCCTGAACCTTCATGAAAATGATTCTAATGGTGACATGATCCAGATTTTATGGGAAGAATGAAATGAATATATATTATTAAAATATACTTAACACATAATAACAGATATATAGTAAAATTGGTTTTCTATTCAATAAGGAAATAAGTTGAAATTGTAAAATGCAGCGGAAAGCAAGCTTGTTGGAATGGTGGTGGTTTATCTCTGAGAAGAGATGTGAAAATTGTGCTCATTCGAAAGAAGATCATTACAATGAGGCTCTAAAGGAATTTTTACAATAAACAAGAATGCGAAAACCCCTAGAAATCCAAAAACCTAACCCTAGGAGATGAAGCGCCAAAAGCCATGTGGGCCCTATTTGGGTAAGTTAGTACATCAACTTCCCGAGGTCATAACTTTTGCATACGATCTTTGTTTTAGGCGCACGATAGACCGTTGGAAAGGTATCATCGAGGAGATTCATTTTGGGGGGCCAATAAAATCCTTTGTATATAATTGAGAATCTCAATCCCAAAAAACCTTCATTTAGGCCCTCAAAATTGTTGGAGTTACTTCCATGGATGATTTTAGGGGCTAAATTTTGTTGATGGGCTAATTTTCCATGGTTTTTCCCAAAACAAGATTATTTGTTCTAAAAATGATTCACCCAAATTCTATAGGATAAAATTATTTTACCTTAAAAATCGCCAAAATTTTATACAAAATATATAAAATCCTTAGAAATTTGAATATTTTTACAAAAAGATTGCCAAACATTTATAGTTGGCATATGAAGGATTAGTAATATTCGCCAAGATTTCTACATTTTAAAATAAATTTCCATCCTTAAAATCATCCCTGGTTACTTCACACACACCTAGGATTTATTTTTCCTAAGGTTATTCCTTGTTTATTAGTCGTAATTAGTCATTATCCAGTCTCCTATATTTTAGGGGAGAATATTCCACCTG
>JASDQU010375111.1:72669-101663 GCA_032191745.1 Picea mariana | reverse complement strand
AAAGGAGTTGGTGAAGGGTATCAATACATTATCCATCAACCACATGAAAGTGGCTGGTGCATTTGTTAAGCTAAAGGGCATGACTAGCCATTCGTAGAGACCTTCTTTAGACTTGAAAGTTGTCTTCCAGACATCAGTTGGTTCGATGGGAACCTGGTGGTAGCCATACTTCAGGTCAATCTTGCTGAAGCACTTTGCTCCCTTTAGTTGGTCAAGAAGGTCATCAATCCTGGGAATGGGGTAGCGGTTCTTGACTGTGACTTTGTTTAAGGTTCCGTAATCAATGCAAAGTCGCCAAGTCCCGTCCTTCTTCTACACTAGTACAATCGAGCTTCCGCAAGGGGAGGAGTTGGGTTTGATGTGCCCCTTTTGAAGAATCTCTTGGATCTGACGCCCGATTTCGTAATTCTCCATCAACAAGCGCCAATAGAATGGTCTATTAGGTAGAGGTGCGTCGGGGGTCAGATCAATTGGATGCTTGACTTGGCACAGTGTCGATACCCCTGTAGGTGAGGCGAAGATGTCTCTGTATTCTTCCACGATCCTGTCCACTTGCTTCTGCTGCAAAGAGAGGCATTGTGTAAAGGCCACAGATGTGAAGGCGACCTTCTTCTTACTGTGAGCATGGATCACAAAGAAGACGAACTTCCTGGTCTGTGAAATGACCTTACTGCATTTCTTAGCAGAGATTAAAGAAATAACAGTAGGCGGTGCCACCTCTGGGATCTTGTACAATTGTCTACCCAAAGTAATAATAACACTGCGGGGTCTAGACTCATACACAACACGACACTTCCACAAATACGGTTGTCCTAAAAGAACATCACAAACTTCAAGGGGAATAATATCACACAGTACCTCATCTTTGAAAGGCTTGATGTCGTAGGGCAGACGACATTGTTGGCCGACATAAAGATCTATTCCTTGACGAAGCCAGCCGATGATGTAGGGTTGTGGGTACGACGTCGTTGGCAGATTTAGCCGCTTAACGACCTCTACTGAAATCAGGTTCTTCTAGCTACCATTGTTGACAATGAAATGAATCAGAGCCCCCTTGACCCACATCTGCGAGTGAAAGAAGCGTTCCCCTTCCTCTGGTTCTTCTGGTTCGCTTGGTCAGACTTTGGTGGTAGCGATCATGGAACTGGGTTCAACATCGATAATCTGCTTCCCTCCTTCAGGATTTGAATTGGAATCAGAATCAACCTCCGACTCAGAAGCCTTCAGCTTGGCCACGAGGGACTGCTTGGAGCGACATTCGTCGGGGTTGTGCGTAGGAATCTTATGGTACTCACACCGTTTTCCCGTGTCCTTCTTTGTCTTCTCGCTGCCCTTCTTGTGTTGCAGCTTGGATGGATTGTCTTGAGGGCGTCTATCTCTACTTGGTCCCTTGTTGTATGGGTTGGGGTTTCCTTTGCCCTGCTTCAGCTGTGAGGGGTTTGCAGATCCAAACTCTTGTCGTTTTTGCTTAAACTTCTGCTCGATCTTGACAACGTATCTATAAGTCGTGCCCAATGAGGTGATGTCCAAGAACTCCATTTCTATTTGAATATATCTATGCAAACAACCGCTATATTTGAGCACCAGATGACACTCATAATATTTGATAATTAATTTGGTGCGTAGGGTATGGAAAATATTGGTGAATTCTGGTATTGTGTGGTCCCTTTCTTGACGTAGGGTGGTCCATCTGGTAGTACTGTTCTTTAATGGCGTCCCGGAAGGAATCCCATGTAGGGGTTACCACAAAGATTACATATTCCTCCATGGCCCTTTGCTTAGAGTAAGTATCTGACTAGTCTTTAACATGGGGAACGACCTCGAGGAGTGCAAAAGTGATATTTTCCCTATCGAAAAAATTATGAACCGAAAAATATCCTTCGAGCAAATTCAACCATTTATCTACAACGTTCATTAGTCCTTCAAATAATGGAATATCAAAATTTACCTGTACCTTGAAGGGGGTTGCATGGCTGCTTGATGAATATGCTTCTCCTGTGGGCAACCATCGAAGGATCTGCACGAAGTTGTCCATCATTTCGTTCCTTTATTGGGCGAGGGATTCTTCAAGCAACATTTTAATAGGTTCTCCTACTCCATCATCTTTCTTTTCATCTCCCATGGGTTTTTTTCGAGCTCGGCATGACCGATCTGGAAATGGCTCGATTGGTTTGAGTCCCAACTTCTTGTACCTAGACCTTGTCGGGAAAATGCACGAAGAAAAATAAATGAAGAGCAGACCGCTTTGATACCACTGATTCAGATTTAGGAGAGGAACAAACTGATTAACATACTGAATATCATATACACAAAGATAGGAAGAGTAACACAAATATCCAGTGAACAATATCTTCTATTAAATAATGAAATAGGCTGAAACTGTAAAACTGCAGAACTGAGACTTGCTCGAATGGTGGTAGCTATCTTTGAGAAGAGATGTGGCTGCTACGCGCATCCATCTGAGCAAAAATGGATTACAATGAGGCTCCAGAGGCCCTTTTCATATTACTCATGAATGCCAAAACCCTAGACCTCCAAAAACCTAACCCTAGAAGGTGAAACACCAAAATTTATGTGGGCCCTATGGGTAAGTTGGTGTAATTTGGTACCTCAACTTCCTAGGGTCATAACTTTTGCATACGACCTCCATTTTAGGTGTGTGATAGCCCATTGGAAAGGTCTTTAAGAGAACTACACATTCCGCTATCAGACTTTGACTCCGTCAACAATCTGATTGTGGAGAATAAAAAAAACAATCTTTAGGGGCCCAAAACAACCCTGGAAGTACAACAAGATGTGTTGACATGAAAACATACAAAATAATCTAGTTGAAATAGGCAAGAGGCCACCTGTATCCACCTGGAGAATGTGTGAGGCTTCAGACATCCCCAGAAGTGTAGAACTCACAATTATAAAGCAGTACAGAAAGACGTGCTAGATAAAAAACGAACATAAGGAGCCAGTTGGAATAGGTGGGTGGCCACCAATATCCACCTGGATCAACAACTCATAAACCAATTGAAAAAATGGACACTAAACCCCAAATGAATCAACATTAATCTTAGGTATAATCAATTTTCCTTATCATATGCCCTTGATAGATCTACTTTGACCACCATGACTAGAAGTCACCTTTTTTTATGGAGTACAGACCCTCTTGAGCTACCTTGATTGTTTCAAATTACTCATTTGATATTTATATAGACAACAACCTTTTAACCCTCATTGCAATAATCTTATTTGTCATATTATAAATGCAATTGCATGATGATATAGGGTTGTATTCTTAAAAGCTAGAAGGATTGTCTAATTTTACAAGAGCTATAAAAGTAGAATTAAAAGCAGCTAACATCCTCCGGGATGATCTGCATTTATCTATAACCCCCAACAAATCCTCTTCTATAACATCATATCTTAAGAATAATTCTACAGGTCACCCATCAAGTCCATGGCTTTTGTCTTTTTGAAATTTTCAAAGCACCATCTAGAGTTCATATTTTGAGACTTCCTCCAACAACATTGCATTGCCTTTATCATTTGTAAAGACTAGAAAAAAATATTTAATTTTGACCACCTTAACTATGTGTTGACAGGCGAAAATGACCGTCCGTCAATTGGAAGAACGAGTCTGGTCCGGGGTTGTCTAAATAACCCATGCCGTTTGGTATGACTCGCTCCGACGGGTTTAATGGCTCCGTTGGCCAATCTAAAAGTCCTAAAAGAAACAAATAAAAGAAAAAGAACAAACTAACAAATAACTACGTATATATATGTACATGCGTATCTATACAACTATTTTAAATAATATTTACACAACATATCTGTTTATCTAATTTATGTGCATGTTATACAAGTGCAAGTTTTAATCTAAACTCACGAAAATCTATGAAAAGATGCCTGCTTTAACAAAAGCAGATAAATAAAGCACATAAACTATTTTTTGTTTTTTTATTTATTTATCTAAGTTTAAACTGAAAAAGATACAATGAAACAGGAGTATGTGGACGGTCAAAGCCAGACCATATATTAGAGTTTCGTAGAAAAATAAACATCATAAAGAAATGAACTAACCTATCAATGAGTTAATCGGCGTGCATCCAACATCTGTATAATTATGGAATGTTCAGCCAGTCTGTCCAAGAGATAAATCTGCAATGAAGCTTGAAACTGTTCGAAATAAATGCAAAACAATATATTGACTATTGAATTTTAACGACAGAACGAAGAGATGCAAATAATCGCTGTGGTTTTTGTGATTGCAAGTAATTACAGATAAGATAAATCTAACTGTAACAACATGCTTTTAATCATTCAACAAAATTAAAGAAAAATCTTATCATTTGGGTTGAACGAATGACCACTTTTTTCAATATCTGAAGCATCACATATGGACAACATTTATAAACGAATTATCCCAACTCATAATAAAGCATGAAGACAAAAGCTATCAACACCTATTATCATGTCAAGATAAACAGAACTTAAACTAAGACATCATACACAAGAAGCTAAAGCTGTAATATGCATTTCTGTTCCATTCAAGTCTGTGAATTAATTGTCCATACTTCAGCCCCAGGCCAAGATGATCCCTTTACAAAAAAAATATGAGTTTTTAAAGGGTTCAGAAAGGTAACTGTCTTATCTTATGAGATAAGATACAATCATCTGTTGATTACAAAAATAAAGGGGGAATATAACCACCCCAGATCACACTAAATCTTTAAAAGCTAAAAAAAGTTTGTTCCTGTTTATACAAAAATGGATCATAGATATGGCTAACAAGCCCCAAAAATGATTCAGATCACTTGGTCACCATAGACTCCCAGATATCCTGAAAGGAAAAGATAAAATAAAGAAATTTAGATATTCATTTAACCACAATTTTCCAAATTTCGAATTAGAATAGACTGGCTACAGAATCTGTTGGTAGCTAGTCTATTTTAACAACACAATCTAAATTATTCAATAAACAAAATATAACACTATTTTAAGATAAAAAGAAATCTTACCTTTAACTGTAAAATCAAATCAAATCACATGATCTTAGAATTTATTACTGTTGTTGCAGTCTCGACATTTTTTAATATGACGTTCCCTGTAGTTTTCAAACGTTTCCCTTGCCCCTTAACAATAGACTTGAGCTTGCGATTTTCATCTATTAAGGGGTCGACCTGATCAGTAAGGGCTTTGATCTGTGACTATAAAATGGGTATATCGGTGTAATACTTGTCAATCCAGAACATACATGTTTCGCATTGTGACTGTGTGACGATCGATTGAAAATACCCACGGTTGTGTACCAGAATGTCCCCAATGTGGCCTGTAGATTTGTCACCAAACTTAATACCTGGAAACCCTTCACTATGCTTCAGACAAGGCGACAGATTATCCACGAAATTGTAAGACTGATCGAGGTGTGTTTGGAAGGAAGGAGGGTCTTCTTCGGCTAGAAATCTATCAATCTCAGAATCTGAGCTCTCATAGATCTCGATCGTCTTGATCGAGCTCACATGAGGGTTCGATTTATTTCGTGTCTTCCTCGAGATCAACCGTCCTGCCCTCTTATTTTTAAAACTTAAATCGATATCACCCTTAGATGGCTTACCAACAGGTCTGTTTGCATTTTTGGCAGAGGCGTTAGGATGTACATCTTGTTCATGGGTCTGCTCAACAACTTTTGAGTCGAGTAAAGGCTTACTGTGGGTGGCCGTAACACAGGCCTGTGTAGATGAAGGGAACACTCTGGGATAGACTAAGGTTTTCTCAATCACGGGTTTGTCATCCTCTACAACATATGAGTTAGCGAAACCATTTCGGGTTAGGAACAAATCCCAGTCATCATTCTGTAACTTCAATTGATGTGCAAGCATAATTTTTATCTAACCGTGGTGGAAAAGGCTTGAATCCAAACGTTGCTTCTTATACCTCTTAGCCATTTTATACAGGCTTCTCCACAGGTAATAAGGCATGTTTAATGGAAACCCTATGAAATTCATGAGCAAACACAGGTGATATAGAAAGACAAAACCAAAACGGCCTTCACACGTCACGAACTGTTTCAACACTGCAAGAAAACCATGCCATCGGGTTTTCAATAGGGACACTGGCATACCTTTGTCACAGCCATTGATCTTTCGAGACGTAAAGAAAATACTCCACGCAACCTCCTCGACCTTGGCATTCTTGAACCACTTCTGCCCGCTCGCAGGGAGACCTGTTGCTTGACTTAAAAAGTCCTCTGTGACTTCGAGTTGAATGTCCCCCACCTTGGCTCAACACCCATCAAATGAGAGGGCGAATTCCTGAGCGGTTTGAAGGTTAAAGCCCTGGAATTTCTCAAGGAAAACAAGCCAGTCGTGACCCTTGAGATCCTCCCTTGCATCATCGCACAGGAGCAAGGTCTGAGTGCCGTTGGGTTCAATCCTAACAACCGGGGCCATGGGAATTTGACAAGCAAACACCCAAACACAGTGCGCATGGAGGGTTTCTAAGAATAGACTAGAGGTATACTCCAGACCCGAAACTCATCAACAATCTATGGAAAATGAGCAGAAGATTGTCAACCAAAAGATAGGCGTTGTTTGAAATGAATGCGAGGGGTGTTGCAAAACCCAAGACTAAGCTTTGAAATGATGGGCTCACTGTGATCGAACTGCCACCTCCCACATAGTACAGGCCACGACCAGGTGCATTAAAAATTTAAAATGATTGCGCAACAAGTTGGGTTAGGTTCTAAAGTTTAGGAGAAGGAAACTTATAAACCAAATTCTAGTGACAATGGAACATATGACCAAGAACCACAGAAAAATATATTGATGGTTAAATTAAAAGGACCTTTGTTGATTCATATAACAATCCATAAGCATGCTTGACATTCGAGGAGGGAAACAAAGAGAATGAACTTCATAGCAAAGAACAAAGACTTTATTAATCAAAATGTTGATCCATTTGCCTTTCATAAACTTTTAAATAGAGCGGTAATACAATCATAAGTTTTAATGCTTCGTTTTCATGCTTTCAATCATGAACGAAGCATGGAAACAAAAACACTAGGAATAACCGAAAACTTGCATTTGTTGTTTCAAAAATTGCTTATGAAGAACAGAAAAATGTACGACCCCAGTTAGGCAGCTACATAGATTATTATTTGATATTTAAAAAGTTTAAAATATGTTGGGCTGACAACACTATGGTGACCCTACTTTCTACAAAGGAAGGTCAAGCTCAATTGGATTGGGGTTAGGTTCAATCCCCCTCTCTTTATACACCATACACCAACAACATTATTAGATGAAGAGAAGGAGAGGGAAGAGTATAAAAAGGTGGAGAGAGATGTTGGGTACCATGGCAAGGGTGCCATTACCCAATTTGTGGAATATGATTTAAGGTAGGAATCTATAAATCAAGAGAAATGAATCAAAAGAGAGGGATCAACAACTACATCATCTTTTTTGTTTACACAAGGGTCTATAAAATCTTAAGTTGGGGTTGATGATGGACCTCCCAATTGTTATATCATGAGGCTTATTCTTGAGATATCATGATCACCTTTGTACTCCATAAGACCTCTCTTCACCATGATTAATATAATTATGTTGGGTTTTGTGCAATTAATTGTTAATGAAATGAATTGGATGATTGAGTGTGTGATGTATCCTAGTTTAGTTATGGTTTTGATGATTTCATGCATATCTAAGGATGCACTAACCTATGGTTGGGATGGTCGTTGTGGCATATTTGTAAAGGGAGGCCCTCACAAACCTTGCTTCCAAGGTTTATTTTGGGCTTGGGGAGGTGCCCATTGTTGTAATGGCATGGGTAGATACTAGTTTTGAGGATGACATTGTTTTTTATCCCAAAATGGATTATAATACTAAGATGGGTCTTATACCTTACTTGGTGGTTTCCACTACCATRRTTGTTTTATAGAAAAAAAAACATATTTTCTTTGTCTCCTCATTGRCTCCCCGATACRCTTCTTTCAAATCGAGCAATGGAGGGTAGATTTTGGTTTCATTCTTATGTTCATAGATGCGACATGTTTTAGCTTTATTTAGTGGGAAATCCCTCAAGGAATGCTTCTTCTAACATTCAAAAAAAAAATTCTAATGTGAGCTCTGGTTCATCATGTTTCTTCTTAGCATGAAACATGCCTAGCTAAGAACTAAGTGAGCTAAGGATATTATTCTTGAAATCTTCCAATAGCTTTTTAATCTCATCATAGGTGATTCCACCTCTAGATTATTTTGTAATTTAGGTAACAATATATCTAGAACCCTTGCCATTGTTGGGTATGTGTTATATTCTTTGCACGAGTAGTAGTGTTTGCGTTACGCCGGGCGCTCAGGGGGTGATAGCCCTCGGGAATTGTTTTTGCCTTGGGAAACGTGTCACATTTTGCCTCGTTTTTCATGTCCATTGTTGGGTATTTTTTCGGCACATGGTTTTTGCCGATGGTTTTCTATTTCCAGTTAAGGAATTAAGGTTGTTGACTAATCCAGGTCATTGGGTTAGGGTTTTGGATGCCGCTGGCTCCTATATGTATATTGTATTGTCAACAATGTATCACGATGAATGGATATAGAATATGCTAGTTTTCCCGGTTTGGGTTTCCAAGGGAAAAATCTCTATATAATGTTTGTATTTTCCATTGTATATTTTCCATTCTTTTACTAAAAATCCATTTGAAGTAAATATTGTACAAGGTTAAAATCTACATCCATGATTTGCATTACCTCTAGAGTATTGCCTATGATAATTCACAAATATCTTCATAATTGAGCTGAGAAACATCTCCAACTCACATTAAATTTAGCAATTCAATACATTCATCTCGAATCCATCTCGAGAGAATAGTTCGAAGAGTTTCTAGGCCCAACTTGTGTTGTTTTGATATTTTCAAATTATATTGTAATCTCTTGACATATTCTTATAAGCTTTCATTTTCTTTTTGAGTCATCTTAAATATTGATTGTCATAAATCTCTAGCCTTGTAGTAGTATTGAATTTTTTTTAACAAGGCCCTTTGCATTTCTTCCCAAGTTCAAACGATATTCCCACCAAGCCCCATGAACCGACAAAGTGCTTCATTCTTGAGGGCGGTAGGAAATAACTTTCAATTTTGGGCATCTGAGTAGTAATCACAACTTCTACAAAGCACATCAAATTTGAAGATTAAAGCATCTAGATATTAATTGAAAAGGCCATGGAAAATTTGGTAGAGTAGAAAGTGGAATGTTCTTGATTTGAAATATCTCCCCTGAATCTTGAATTGGAAATTCAAAATTCACAATGTCTTGTTTATTGGAGGCTGTTCTTTCTTCTTCCTCTATTATATTCTCCAAAGGATTAACATTCCAAAAATATGGCCATCCTTGTGTTACTGATTCCTTTGAAGGGATAATTTCTTCAGAAAAATTGAGTTCTTGGACTTGATTCTCTTGAAAACCTAACATTTTCTAGCCACTAATTAGCTCATTTGCTTTCGCAAGATCTACAATAGAAGGAATAATTTTGGATTCATCTAGAAAATTGGTTACAACATTGAATTTGACAACTTCTTCCAAGTGTCCTAATTGGGATCTCGTTACACTAATTTTTTTGCAAGTTGGTTAGTAGTTTGGATGGTTCTTACTGCACCACGAAACTTCCCTTTTGAATCCCTAGCTCAATTCATTAATCCTATATGATATAAGACAAACACAAAACACTACATATTAGATCTCACCAAGAGGTTGTTGATAGTTCCTTTGGCTAATCCTTGTACCATGTGCTTTTCTTAAACTAGTTAAAATAATTTATGATCCATTCGTATCTCCTTGGCAGTGACGCCAAAAATGCAATAGTTAAATTGACTGTACATTGAATTTTCAACCCAAGGTTTAATGTCTTATGAGATTCCTAGAATTATATATGCAGGTGTTAGAGATCACTTTATCATCGATTATCTACTATGATTCTATCAACAAAAGGAAAAGAAAATGATGTTCGTAACTAAGTGATTACTTCAAGCTAATTCTATTTGTAATATGTTGATGAAAACACTCTTACAGAAAGCACACACCTAGGAGATTAAATTCTCATGCATCGTGTCTTGAGCCGCTATCGGGTAAGACATTATCACTTGGAAGTACCTTATCTTTGAGTAACCTACAATTAGTGGGCAATAGAAATGTACACTGTCATTAAGCATGAATAAAATAAACCCCTTTATTCCTTCATTGTGTGAGAAGATTCCTTAAAAAATTAGGGGACTAAATGGTTAGTTACCTCAAAAGTGCCGAGAAACATGCGTTTGACATACCATACGTTGCTTTCAAGTTGTATAGTAACAATGTTGTCCCTAGTTGGGTAGATCTTGACCCTTGTACTCGACCAAAGGGAGGGGTGGTGGAAGAAGATTTCAGGATTTCAAAGAAGGTATCAACAACATCAACATCATCCCCTAGTTTATTTTACTGGAATGCACCTAACAACATTCCCTCCATGGATTGGGTATCCCGCAATAAATTATCCATACCAACCTCTATATCATTGCCTTCATCCCCAACATGTGAAGAACTAATGTTAATGTAGAGGTTTTGAATTGGTGACCCAGGATGCAGTGGGAATTGAATAGGTGGTTGTTTCAACCATTCTTAGTATGCTTCCTCTCTGAGCTGTTCTCGTTTAGCAACAAACTCGTGACTTGTAATTGTAGTGGGGTACAATGGTAGATGGTGGATAGGTCGCTTGTCAATAGAATTATGTTTGTAAAAATATTCAACATTACATTGATAATATTAGTAACCCGATGCATTTAACATGTTCAAACATTATACCAAACACTTATTAGAAGCATGGGAATTTTTTTCCCAATAATAAACACGCAACCAACCACTTTATAAAATAAATGTTGAATTAAGAAATACATTTACATTAGTTCCATTGAAAATCCAAAAACACAATTACTCAATCATCTTTTTCTTATGCCTTACAAGGTGCCTACATAAAAGAGATCCAATTCACGGTCTAATACTGTTGACCCAAGCCAGTTGCTGGAAGATGGCATGTTATGATTGGTAGGGTAAAGTAACTGTCCATTTTCATCAAACATTTGCTTGTGGTACCTTTCTTTTGATAAGAGCTTGAGGAATTTTGGGACTACTGGAATATCTTGAGCATATGAACTTGATCCTGAATTTCGATCCTGCAAAATTTAATGAACAATTATTCAACTGCACATACATACATAACATAAATTCAATGAGATAAATGAATTATAAATAAGGTCTAGACGTACTGCAATCAACATGAGAGAACTTAAATGAATTCCAACCATATGGAATGAGTTGAAATATAAAGAATTGGCCATTTGATATTATAATTCCTTTTTTCTTGCATTTGAGCCAAAACATTCATCTTGGGAAGCATAGAACAATCTAACTTCAAACAAAATTTCAAACAATTTTTATAAATTAACAATGTGCTTAATCATATAAAGGTTCACCGATGCATTTGGATAAATCAAACACACCAGTGCATTTAATTGAGCAAACCATCAAAGACTGACCTTCGTTATTTCCTCTGCAAAGAAAAACCTTTGAAAAATTTAAATGCGGATGTTTGCATTTGCATTTTGCAAACTAAACTGTTTTACGGTGCGTTATTACTTACACACTGCATCGGTGCGTTTCTAACTGTATAGCACATTAATTGAAACAAGTTAGAAAAATAATGCACGCTTATTATCAATGCATTGAAATTCATTATGAAAAACAAATTAGTGAGTTGTACATACACACCGCACCGGTGTGTTATTCACTGTATAACACACCGAAAATGTAAGTTTCAAAAAAAAAAACAATTTGCATGTTTATCATCAATGCGCCGAAATATACAACGAAAAAATAAATGGGAATTTCAATTTTTGTGTTTATAAATGAAAACCCTATTCATTCTTTTATTTTTTTGCCAAAATTTAGAAGGGAGATTTGTGCAACAAAGATTTATTAGCAAGGAATTTGGAGTGGGTGGATTTTTTTGAAATGTCAAATTCGAAAGGCATTACTGTAGATCACATACAACTCTGCAAAGGAGAAATTTACGGTATATGATTTCATTCTATTAATCATCTTAATCTTTCATTTATTTGATTCAAACAATTTCCAGTGCATTCCCAAACAAAAAAAAGGGTTGCATAGTTACCTTCAGTGTTGGAAGCCCTAATTTCCTCATTGTTTTTTTTCTTTCTCTTTCTATATTTCCCAAAGATATTTTTTTAAGCAAATTGTTTTTATAGGATTTGGTTACTTATATATGGGCATTCCTTATTCACTGCAATGAAACCACTCATTGCATTGGATCCCAAAACGTCTGGTCACTATCGTTTCTTTTTAAACACCTTTGCAGTTAACGGTGCGCTCTATACATAGGAAGAGCACCGATTCATATTTTATGTCAACAACACCGCTTAATTTATTAAAAGAAAATTTTTTCATGGTGGGCCGTGTGCATTTTACCTAAATAAGCACCGGGGCACATTTTCTTACAAAGAGCACCGTTGAGTTAAAAATAGAAATACTACTATTTTTTATAAGGAAACTACCATGTCTTAAATTTGTTCACAGGTTGGTAATAAACAATACTTAGGAACCCATATTTTTCTTAATTCATAAAAAACCAATTGAATACAAAAATTTGTAATATGTTTTCCATTTTGTAACGACACTATTATAATTTACTGGTGCGTATAAATATGGTTGAATCACCGGTGCATATAAATATGGTTGACTCCCGGTGCATATAAATATGGTTGACTCCCCGGTGCATATAAATATGGTTGAAGCACCAGTATGCATAAATACGATTAATTCCCCGATGTGTATTAAGTTACTATACACATCGATATCTTATTTTGTAAAAAAATAATACGTAATTTTTATATTTGATGATTCCTATTTTTTTTCCAGGGAGATTTTGAAAATTCCAAGGGAAAAACAAGGGGAAAACCAAGACATGCCAGTAGGGATGTCCAAAAAAGTGTTGAAGAAGATGGTAAAAGAAATGCACATAATTGCGTCACAAGAGGAGCCATCCCAACTATAATKTGCACAAGAGGTATGCAATCATTTATTTATTCATTTATGTACATYGAATTTAATTATCGTGTGAAATACTAATTTTCAGTTGTTTTGTTGTAGAAAAAAAATAGAACCCATTCAAGACATAAGAAATGATAACGAGGAATAAAAGGGTTGATTGCAAACTTTGTTAGTGTTTATGTTTTCAACCTTTCTTAATATTTCATGTTTGTTGTTATCTTTATATTTAAATAATTAATTTACACTCGTCCATGTATGTCTTCTAATAGGTGCTAACATATAAAGAGAAGCCAACCCATGAATTGATAAACATTGGGTTAAGTATGGGTTGAGAGTATATGTTGAAGTATGGAAGTTTAATTGAACAATTTGTAAGTATCTATGTTGTTTAACTTCCCTTTGTTTTATAATTAATGAAACAACAAGAAAACTTATATTAATTATATTGACTATGCTTTGTCATGGCGTATTAAGCATACACGAAACAAAGTATGAAATGCAACCAACATCAGATATTTTGAGAGAATGCATGAAGCATGGTTTCGAAAAAATGTGTATTGTTTATGAAAGACCTGGTGCTAAGGTATGCTTTTTTATTTATGCAATCACGTATATTCTACTATATATTTAAATGTAGATATACTTATTACAATTTATTTCTATGTTTGTAGATGGAAGATGAAGGGGCATAACATAAAAAACAAGTCGATCAAGAAAACATCAGGTTAAATAACCAAAGTACAATATCACCTAAAAATGATGAAGAAATGAGGCATGCATGTAGCTCGAGCGACGACAACAATTCCACTGATGAATGATAATCAATATAATTGAATGTCACTGCAAGTTGTATTTTTGGAATATTGTCTCTGAAAATCAGGGATTTTGTTGAACGAACTTGACATATTGTCCCAATTGCATGAGGATATGTTACCAATAAGTGTAACAATTACACAATGGTTGCAATTTCATTATTGCAGACGTTTACATTGTCCCTTTTTGTATGACAATGGGTCTCTTATCCATATATAATAAAATGGGTTTCTTATTTTATTGCATTGTCAAATGTTGTAAAATGTTGCGTTGTTGAATAAGTAATATGTGAATGATTTACATTATTACAAATACCAGAGGTGAAATTCATTGGATAACACATTAATGAAATCATTATATCAAAATGTAATAACAAAAATATAAAACAATATTATTATAAAAAATATTTTATTTTGAAATGATTAATTGAAAATTTGTAAAAAAAAACAATTAATTAATTCACTAGATGGTGCATGCCATAATATAAAAAGCAGTGCGTTTTGAGGAGTCATACACACTGGGGCACATTAATTATAATAATGCACTGGTACAAACTATTGAGAAAAAACATCGTTTTGTAAATGACATAACATACAATAGTATTTATAGCTTCAAAAGTGTATGGTGCTCATGTTTAAAATATATACCAGGGCATTAAATATAATGTATGCACTGGTGCGTTATTTTTATTATATGCATTGGGGTTCTAAATATAATGTATGCATCGATTATTTTAGTATAATATACACACTGATCCTTTTTAAAAATAATGGCGCTGACATCTGATCACCTCGAATATTCGAAATTTCAGTACCCTTCGGTGCACATGGTAAAACAGACACCAGTACATACTAATTATACAAGGACTAGGGAACATGCTATATTAAGCACATCGAGGCTCATGATAACTTAAGTACTCTAGTGCGCACTATAACTTAAATGCACTGGGTCATAAAAGAACTAAAAAACATCGGTGCTTCATACAGAAACAAGGCAGAACCGATGCATATAAATTATAAGAGTATCAATGTTATGCATACAATGAAAAAGGTGAACTCGCTGCACAATAATTATAAACACATAAGTGTATTTGCATTATATTAATGCACTAGGGTTGGTTTGTAAAGAGTGCATAGGTGTGATTTGATGATAAAATCACCCCAAAAAAAAACCTCTGCCTGCCCAGTTTTTTTTAGTTATATGGAACATCCGTTAAAACCTATGCTAAAACCTCTGCAATCAGTAGAGGAGGTTGTAGTGGAGTTTTTTTTGAAAATTTTGCCAAATTTTGTAACACTAAAAACCTTCAAAAAAACCTCCACTAGAAGGCGTTCTCCTTGTAGTGCTACATTCTGGGTAAACTATCCATGCTAATATTGAATTGTATTGAGATTCATAGGAGTTGAGTATTTAGATGAGGTGTTTGGAGTGATAGATAAGGAATATTAATAGTTTCTTCTGGGATAGTTCATGTAAACGTTTAGCTAGCATAGGGGTCATACCTTTCTTGGTGAGGCAAAAACCCCATTTTCTTTTGCTTATCCTCGAGCCTAAGCTTGTGACCTTGGTGCCATTATAACCTTCTCACCTTCAAGGTAGATAAAGCACTTAGAGTCACGATTGTGAGCATGCAAAGACTCTATTAGAGTGGATATGAATCATCTGCTCATCCTAACCACTAAAATACCTTCATTTAGGCCTAGTGTGACATATCACTTCGCCCAACAAGTTGTAATCCTTGGTTCCTTGTCTTTTTACCTTGATTCTAAGCAGGTTAATAAATACCCTATTCTAATTAGGCTTGATATCCTTGTATATCTTCTTATGAGAAAACAAATTTCATTTGGAATATCATGAGCATTTCATATCCATGAGTGTTATATACCAATTTACCCAAGTTTTTTTTTCATGTGAAATTCTAGTGCACTTATGGGTTTGTCAAGTCTTCTTACCCTACAATTGTTGTTGATGGTATATGTGCACTCAAGGTGGGTTTTGTTTAAGATAACTTATGGTCTCTTCCTAGGATGTGATTAGTTTTTTATTACCTTTTTGTCATTGATATTTCCATTGAATTCAAGCTAACATATAATGGTTGTTTGTTTGTTATCAATGTAAGTAGAGATCTAGGAGCATGACTCCCAAGAAAGGAAAAATATCAAAGAAGAAATATTGAGGAACCAACAATGTTTGAATCCTACCCCACCTTCAATGATACCTCTCCCATATTGGTTCAAAATACGAGTAACCAAATTTTAGCAACTTGTTCAAGACACCAAATAACTTCCTTGCCATCAAAATTGCCTCCAAACATGAAAGGAAAATAGAGAAAGGAAGCAAAAAAGACAAAGGAAGTAGTTGATCTCATGCAAATAAACTACATGGTCCAATTATCTTAACTATGAAGAATCACAACAAGATAAGAAGTCTTCCCATGCACAAACATAATTCAGTGGTTGATCAATTGAGTAAACACAAGGGAGTGAAGCATCTACTCAGATAATGGAATATAGATCGTGTCATATGCTCCTCACACCCTCAAGTCTACCTACAAGCTCCCATCACCTGGGCTATATTGAACAAAGATTTCATACAAATATATGCAAGTAAGCAAGACCCTATTAAGGTAATTGAGAGCTAATAGGAAGAGGGAAGATCATTAAGGAAACATCCATCAAAGATGTACCCCACTTCTAGTTTGTGGGAGCCAATAAGAGATGTTGTCATGTTTGTTAGAAGCTTATATGGGGAAATATTTTGTTCTAAACTACAAACTACATGAAATATTTTGTTCTAAACTACATGAATCAAGTATTGAGTGAAGGGTTTACATTAAATTAGGCAGATATACTATTAATACACATAATTACATTCGTTAAGAAGTGAATGGAGAACCTTGAAAACAAGATCCCTTAGTTTTACATGGAAACATTCTTGTTAGATGTAGAGTGTGTTATGAGCACCATCATGATATTATATGATATGTGGCACCCTTCTCTTCTACATTTTCTAGTGAATTTCTAAAAAATGTGGAAGGACAAGTACTCAACGCACTATGAACACACATTTGAGGTATTTATTGCTCCCCTATATGTGGTGGTCTTCAACAAGCCCTGTCCAATATTTTTTGAAGAAGCATTGTCTATGATAGACCCAATAGGAGATTGGAATTTCAATCAATATGAGAACCACCCTCACATCTATGGGAGTACATAAACTCCCCATACATATGTAGAAGGTTGTGACAAATATGTTTGTACTCATGGACATGGCATACCAATCAACCACGTATGGAGCTATTGCTAAATTGAAAGAACATAAAAAAATACATGTTACATACCATCTCACCATTATATTTTTCACTCTTGTATATTTTGTTATAGCCTCAAAAGAAGTAGATGAGATGGAATTCTATGAGCTACAAATTAGGCCTTCAAAGTTCATAACTACTTGGATAATATATTCAATGAATTTAAGCAAAAAGGTTTAACTTGGCCATGATTGCCACCAAAGTTTCTAAGAAGAAGAAATTTTCAAGTGGACCCTCAATTTTCACATCATACAGGTAGAAGAAAGAGGTTGCAAAATGGAAAAGGAAAAGTAGTGACTTGTTGAGATTTGTTCTTGAAGACATGTGAACCTTGGATCTTGGATGCTCTTCTGCTAAGTTAGATGAAGTGAAAACACTCAAGATAGAAAAATTAGTGGATAGATTAGATGGCTTGCCAAGAGACACGGGAAATATAGTTTAGACCAAGCCAAAAGAATCAACTATAATGGAAACAAGCGCATCAACCTAACAAGCAAAGGATCTCAAATATACGAAACATTAGAGACCTAGCAATAGATATGGGGGGAATTAACACATAAGTGTGCATAACATGAAATATGGCTAACAAACAACCAAATTGGGTCTAACAGGTGCAACAATGAGTAGCATAACAATAACACATTGGCCAGAAGATCTTCTTATGAATTTTCCTACCAATATTGATGAAGAGAACTCTTTAAATACCCTTGAGGATTTTGTGTTTGATAGGACAATAAAATTCAGGATGATGTAGGCCCATAAATGTAAGAGAAGCAATGATGAGAGGTTCCTGGTTGAGACCATAGATTCAATGGTTGTGGATAAGGGATGTACTACTCTTGCATTCATAGCTATCACTTTAATTCTAATTTCCGAAGCTTATGGGGAAACCATCTTCAAGCTCATGAAAATTTCCAACAACGTAAAGAACGTATAGTCGATCTCATGAATTCAGTTATTTTTTATAGGATTTGAGGCACAATTAGGTCGAGATAATTACATTCTCTCACATGTGGGAAGAGAAAATTGTGTCTCTAATCCATGATATCTATTGACATATTCATGCCTACAAAGGATGAACTATTAGCACTATGGAGAAGAAGAAGCAATAATTAGATGACATTGCCACTTGGAAAGAACACCATAATCCTATCGCTAACAATTCACATCTGCTAAGTTGAGATGAAATAAGTCCAATTTCTTCTAGCATCATACATGTTGAGTGTGTTTCTCAACCCATGGTATTTGAGTATAATTGTGGTGTTCAGTAACACCCTTAAACAATGAGGCACATATTCAAAATAAGATCCCAAAGAGCACAATGCATTGTGTGTGCAAGGGGCATATTGTGCATTGACAAAAGAGGCTAAACTCTCACCAATAAATAGGTTTAGGGTTTACCCCCAAGACCCAAAGTGTGGGACTGTAATAGTTGCAATAACCATTAAAGTGGTAAACCATAAATGAGGCAATCCTAAGGTCCAACAAACCCCTCAAGTTGGGGTTTACATTAAATATTCCCACATCATCCCTTAAACACAACTTGAATTGTTTATAAAAGTGGCATTATTTCAACACTACCCCTTTATGATAACTTCCTATAGAGAACATCATTACTGCAACATGTCCTGTAAAAATTCAAGAGATATCACATCTCCCATCATCCCCATCTTAATTCAATCAGTCTATAGATACTGACATCCAAAACAATTGATTATGATGAGGTACAATAGATTAATCATCTCCACAACATCTCCACCCAATTCTATTTAAAATGTAGTGAAGAAAACATATGCAACAAGGCTTAGAACATATAGTTCTTTAGAACTTGAACCTCCCAAACATATCCACACACAAAGATGGAGAAACTAGAGCCTATGCATAAGTGGTGAAAACATGTTTCCCAAATAAGATTGTCAAGAATAGTACAAATTGAAAATAACATAAACTCAACTTTCTTTGCTCAAAGCCCTTTCAATTTCTTCGTGTGCATTTAAAAGTAGTTCCTTAGTTTGTCACAAATCTATGTAGTCTGTAGGCATCACTGGCTTATTCTTCAACTTCCCCTCATTGTCTCATCATTAATCAACATTGTTGATTTTGATTGACCAGTGGAAACCATGTCCTAAGAAAAATATGAAAAAACATTTAAAATAATAAAACAAGAGTTATGAGTTTTCAAAGGGAAACAAATAAAACTACTTATCTCTTTATAGTTTTACTAAAATTTCAAGTTTAGGTGCTCATTGGATGCATAATTAAATTTCACATCCAACAAGTACCCACTCTGCATACTTTTGAGAGGCCCATAGTTAGATAAACTTGAAATACATAAAAAACATGTTTCTTTTCAAAGAAATACATTTTTTCATGTATTTCTAGTTTATCTGAAAAGAAACACATTTTTTCATGTATTTCAAGCTTATCTCACTGTGGGTCTATCAAAAGTATGTAAGTGGGTACTCGTTGGATGTGGAATTTAATTCCACATCCAAAAAGTTCCTACACTTAAAATTTAAGTAAACTTATGAAGAGAAAAACTGAAAGTATGATAAAAACATAGTTTTTGTTTTCCCTCCAAAACTATTTACCCTTATGGTTGACATCATCATCTTGAATGGTATTGGTTCATTTAAAGTTGACGTTGATAGCACATTTTTTGTTTTGAGGCCCATTTTTTACCTTAAAATTTCTCTAGTGACTTGTGTATTAAAGAATACCCCTAATTTCATTTCTACCTCCCAACATTTAAATTTTAGTATCCCCTCCCAAACATGTTTCCAAATAAAATAACCCCCTATTTTCACCAAATATTTTAAGTACCATTTTTTGTAGCATTTTTTAGTACCCTTAGTATGTTGGTCCTGATATTTTACACATGTATCTAAAATATACTTTAGAAATGTTATTTATCATATGCTACTTGAGATTTTAGTCAAAAACATCAAACATGTTCTTTAGGAATCAAAGGATAATTTAATATTTAGATCACTCTATTATCAAATCTATGGTCATTTTCATTGCCTATTCAGAGAATACCATGGTTAATTGAAAATCTCTATAAGGTATAAGGACTAGAGATATATCACCTCGTCTCTTCATAAGATACTTCAATTCCATAGAAAAACTTGCAAAAATAGATATCCTTGCATTGCTAATTCACCCCTAGCCCCACCATAAAAAACAATGATGATTGATCCCTCCAATATGTATACCCCTAGTTTAGTTTTAAAAACTCCTTTACCTCCTTAATTCCATCTAATATATCGAATTACCTTTTAGCTTTATTAAAACCCCCAATTTGAAGCCATGTGCTATGGTATTGGTTTTGCTAGTGAATCCCCATGGCACATTGGTTAAACCAAATTGCACCATTACAAACTCATAATTCCTGAACCCTGTTTAAAACATAGTATTTGTGATACCTACTTCCTTCACTCCCAATTAATGTTAACCTACTGAATATATAACTTCAATAATATGGTGTCCCTTTTCATATGATTAAAGGTCTAATCAATTATAGATAAAGGGTAATGATTCTTAATCATAGAATTATCCAATTAATATAATCACTTGTTGATCAAAAAATCTTATCACCTAGATTTCCCACTCTTGGAATAACAAAAAAAAAATCAATATTAGAAGAAGAAAATATTGAAATATTATGAGGTCATTGTGTATCCCTTATTCTCAGCTTCATCACACATTTTTCAGATTTGAAATCCGAGTTTGTATGCTCAAGATATCCAGGTTTTTGTCTAACAACCCAAAAAAGTGTCTTTTTTCCATGTGCAACATAACTAAGATATTCTTAGAACCATGATTATATTCTTGGAATCATGATGATTTTCTTGAAACCACACTTATTTTTCTTGGTTCCATTCTTAGCACTTAATGCTAAGTCTCATTTTCTTAGTTCTTCGTTCCATTCATTTTCTTGGTTCCACTCTTCCATACCTAGTCTCGCTTCTAATTTTTTTGTTTCCATATCCCCATATTTATTGTTTCTATCACTCACCCCCATTTTCCCTAGTTTCATTTACTTCTTGCGGTGCAGACCTACACTCCTTTCTCCCNCCTTACCCCCGCTCTGCATTCCCTTACTCCCTCCCTTCTCCACTCATACATATCCCCACTCACCCACAATTAACCATTTTTCCCTCCCCTCTCTCTTCCCCCTCACGACCTTCCTCACTCCATCTCCCATACATAACCATTTATTCATCCCCCTCACTCCTCCATGTGGACCTACCCTCCCACGTTCCCTCACCCCACATGCTCTCACTCCGATCTACGCTCCCTATTCTCCCTCACCTCCTTCCTCCCCCTCTCTCATTCCATCTCCATTACTTAACCATCCTTTCCTAAGTTTTATGCCTCCACTTATATGATGGCAACCTCCACTTATATGATGACACATGGAAATCAGTTACACTATGACATGTGGCACCCTATCAGACTATGACACATGCACTGACTGAGCGTTAACTCATCAATGACTAGGCACTGACTTGTTGCTAGTTGGGAGCTTACTGGGTGACGACTGGATGATGATTGGGCTACCAAAATTTTAATTATTTCATGAATTATCTAAGGGGTTGACTCACTAAGTCTTTATAGCCTCCATGTGTTTCACACTAAGTATTAGTTAAAGATTTCAATATAAACACTAAATCTTCAAAATCTCTCATGCATGTGGGATATCATTTAAAGGAAAAAGTAGAAATCTTAATGGGGTGGAAGAAATTAAGATCAAGGGCTAAGATTAACCCGTGAGTTAAATGAATGGTTGTTGAGCGACAATGAATTTATGGAAGCCATAACTTGAGATCCGAGAGTTGGATTTTGGAAAACTATACCTTGTTGGAAAGGTAATTCAACGAGGAAGATGATGGAATAGGTTTCAAGAGCTAAAATTGGCCATTATTATCTCATAAATTGAAAGAAAAATCAACTTGATTTTCATGGTTTGATGATAGATCTACTTGGAACCTCAACTTCCCTAGGTCATATCTTGAGATCCAAAACTCCAAATTGTGCTTAGGAGGAATCATTGGAAAGATGAGATGATGAATATTATATATAGAATGTTTACCATGGATGAAAGGGAACATATATTACTTATAAAATTAAAACATAATCTGCTTTTATTAAAGGCAGGAAGATTGAAAATTTGAAAATAAAGTTTATTAAATAAAATTAATTAAAGGAATAAGTGGGCTCTACTTGGAGGCACACATTTCAATGACATAAGTAATTAATGAGATTTCAATCAAGCATTAATTAAAAGTGCTTTACTCCAAAAACGAATCATGGAAAGTTCTAGAAAGGAAACCCTAACTACTTCAAGAACATGGAAAGCATTTTTAAAAGGGCAAGAGAAGGAATTATCAAGGGGTTGGCAGTCAAAATTTTCTAAATTGGTGAAGAGTGCAAGAAGAAAAGTTCTATCTCTCCAAGATTCGTTGGAATGACTTGCTAAATCTAGTCTCTCCACATCTTCTTCTTTTCTATTTCTTTCCATCGAATCTTCCATGAATGTAATGAGAACATGAAGATTTGGGTCTGACCAGTTCTTTATTTCAAATATTCAGTCATCTTGTAACATTTCAGGTCTAGAGGAGCAAAATCCCTCCTTGTAAAAAGGCAATTGCTATTTCATTTAGTTTATTAGTTGTCATTGATACTTTGTAGAGACTATTTAAGCTCTCTCTTGTTTATGATATTATTAAACTTTTCATATTTGGGATATTGTTATAAATTTCTTCTGCAGAGAACTACTCAGGGCACTACATTGGTGATTTATTGACTTGAGTTGAAATCATGTGATTTCAAATGTATTTCCTATCAAAATCGTTTTGGGTTGTAATGAAGTTATTATTTAAACTTCTTTGAATACCTTTCATTTCTTTATCTTGCAAAAATAATAGAAAATTTCGAGTTCAATTTATCTTACAAGAGAGAAAGAATGTTGGTTGAATGGAGACTCCAAAACCTTGTAGACAGAAATATCTGTTGACACACTTTATCTTATATTTTCCTCAAATGATTTGATGTATATTTGCATAACTATATATAAGGGTTGTACATTTGTATATATAAGATTTCTTGGAAGATCTCTCGAGGTTTTCTCTTTAGCATTCACCCTTTACATTCATTGAAAAACCATACAAAGAATATTCCAATCTTTTAGCCAAAGAGGAGTACCACCTCTCTAAAAATGCAGGGGGGTTCATATCCTCGTGAGGTTGACCTTAAGACCATAAAACAATCTTTTAGATCAACATCACTGCATAGCCATAAGGATTCATCCTTTTTCTTGAGAAATATAACTATATCCTCATAGATATATTCTAGTTCATATCATCCATAGGTTTAGTTGTCGTAATTGCATACACAATTCACACGAATTTGGAATTTTCATTCTATAATCAGCCTTGGAAGTACACTTTGATTTGGGCTCTAAATCAATAGAGAAATCCACCTCCCTCTTAGGTGGAACTATTGACATGTTTTCTAAGAACACATCCAAGAATTCTAGTAACAATGAGCACTAATCTAATCAAGGATTATATCCCTCATTAACTACTTCATTGTCACACATTTGACATTCATTTTAGTTAAGGCATCATCTCACTTGCATAGGAAATATTAGATGTAATAACACTAACCTATTTACACCACTAGTTTTAGAGAGTATTGTTCATGATTTAGGGAATACAAAATATTCTCATAGCAATCTATATGACATCAATGAAATGTTAACTAGTTCATCCATGTTATTCTATAATGGGATGCCAATGCCATAAAACACTGATAAACCTCTACAGTACATACTCCAAGCTATAATAAACACCCTTGTACTATGGGACTAATGATATACTTCATGCATAAAGGAATCTCAACACTTCTAAAATTATCTTTCATGTTTAGTGTCAAACCACAACTTCTTAGTGCATAGGGTAAACTAGATCTATTAGTGGCACCGAGATCTATCAAAAAGTAAGAATAAATCATTAATCATACTCATGGTCTTAATGAGTGTGGATTAGTTCTCAACTTGTTGATTATCGATCATTGCAAAATTATGATGTGCATGATATACATTGGCAACTATGGAACTTCTCTCTTATTGATACTATTGTGATTCCTTATGAGGGAGATTCCTTTCATAATGAGGTCCAATGCATGCCCAACACTTTATCATTAATTGTGAATACCTAACAATACTCTATGTTGTCTACTTAGGAGAAGCCTAAGAATTTTGTTTCCCTGAATATTAATTGTCCTTAGGGAATTTAGAAACCCCTTTGTGTTCTTGATAAATCACTCCATGATCTGGTTCTATGATCTTGGTACTATTGTAACTTTTGGGCCTTGACACTTAAATCTTTGGAGGAACGACTATGTACTTTCCTTCCACTTCCCTAAGAGCATAACATAAGGTCTCTTGTTGTGATTCTTTCATAATTTTTGCCTTTTTCACAACCTCATCTAGAGTGGGTGGTTTAATATTATGAATGATTGAACCTCTATAATGGTTGGTTTACCAATCAACTTACTTATTCTCATTTACTCATTCACGAGATAACTCACCAGCCTTATCCTTTCCATAAAATGAGATTTTTATCCTTCCATCATATGATAAACTCATAAATCATATTAAATGAGCCATTAGAATACATCATATGAGATTTGATGTTCATATGATGCAAGATGAAAAATGTTGTTATTTGGCATACAAATAATTTGTGACATAGGTTAGATGTTAGGAGTGATAAGTTTGTTTAAAATTTTCAAATACTGCGTATACCAATCATGAGCATGCTTATGCATGTAAAACTATACTGGGTACAAGGTCTCTTTATCTTGTGAGAATCTAGAATCACACTTATTTGGTTTTACATGTCAGGGAGCATGCTTACCGTTACGCAAGGAAGTGAACACTAAGAGATCATATAGAATTTTAGGGGTTAAATTTCACCATGGAGTAATTTTCCATGTTTTTTTCCCAAAAAGTTCACCAATTTCCAATTTTTTGGTAACATGATTCACCCAAATTTTATAGGATAATTTTAAGGCAGCCAAGATAGGTCAAGATAATTTCATCTTCAACCCACGGGAAATGTTGAAAATGTGTCGACATGGCATCTGACATGCAACCCTTGCCAATTTAAAGTGCTCCATCGCCTACCTTTGCTTGCGCTAGTCATCAACCATAATTTGGACATGGCAAAGAGACCACAAGAACCTCATTTTAAAAAACAGTGAAATTATAATACTAAATATTTTTAAAAAGGTTTTTAAAAGTTATAAAAAATTTAACATTGCTAGTTTTCTAGTTCCTTAAAAGAAAAATGAATATAAGATAGGGTTGAAGGACAAAATCAATTTATATTCAATTTTATTTAATTTTATTTTTATTTTTGAATAGTGATAACTACTTTTATATTAGCAAAATTCAGCAACTAGGTTGAAGAACATAATAGCACATAGTTTATTTAAAAAACAGTTGAGAAAAACTGTTTTTATACAAAATTCTAACCTCTCTATTAGAGAAAAAAGTAGTATTTCCTAATGTAGTTACATATATATATATATATATACTAACACATTTCCCAAGAAGCAAAAAAGATTTGAAAAAGATTGAAGTAAAATAGACTAAGAGAGTTTGAGTTAAGTGTTAAGTGTGCACTTGATTTTGTCCCCCTGTGTTCCGAGCTGGCATGTGAACAATTTGTTGAACCATGAAACCATCATAACCCGTAGTTTAACCCATTGCATTGAGTACTTGGTTCTGAGTGAAAGTGTGAAAGTCCATCAATTTTGCTACATTCCGCTTGGGAAGCTGGTTCTCTTGCTTCAATTCTTGAATGTCTTTGTCTTGGTTGTTAACTGCTTCAATAATACCACAATTTCCTGGTCTTGACTCTCCTCATGCTCATGTGTTTATACATGCTAATGTTAATTAATTTCAATCTCATATATAAAACCATTACCCCAACCTAGTTCTTGGTTGATCAACTTAATCCCCAAACAAATGATATTCTTTTTATTCTTTGGGATCATAAATATTCCTCCACACCTACCACCCCTTATATTCAAAATATTTTATTCTTTGAAAGTTAATCTAAATTTATTACTTTATTTTACTACATCACCATTATCCTTGGTAAATTCAGACACTTCATATTGAAAAGTACTATTCAGTGCTACAATGTTTTGGTTGTTTAGCACTTTTGACCAACCCCTTCACTAAACAATGGAGTCTTGCGTCATAAGTTATTGAACATTTTGCAGTTCTTTGGATGGGTGGAAGCCTTAGACAAATGGAAATGAGAAAAAAAAAGTGTTTATTTAGAATTCGTGAAAATTTCTTCAACAAAGAAGTAAAAAAAGTCATTAAACCTGGAACAATGATTAAAATGCATGTAAGGCATCACTCATCTTCATCTTCTTTTTCACTTATGTAAAAATAAATAGATATTCTCTAACTCTCATGATCCAATTGCATGCTACCACTTTTTTAAACTTCTTTTTCACTTATGTAAAAATAAATAGATATTCTCTAACTCTCATGATCCAATTGCATGCTACCACTTTTTTAAAGATAAAGACCATCTGTCATGTAATTGATCAAATATACTTACATTCTAGATTTTAGTGAACTACACTTAAATTTAGCCACATGTATAAATTTATTTAATAAAACGTATACAATTTATTACAATGGAAGTTTTTGTTGCTTGACTCTAAGAATGTCGAAGGTGTGGAATATGATTTATTATTTGTTTTTATTTTTAAATAAAAAAAGTATTTCTTATTACTGTGTTGTTATAATACAAAAAGTCACATGTCGACAGTTTGTCACATGTTCAGTTATATTAGTGGAAACCGGAACAAGTGGTAGACTGTTATATTTTTAGTCAAAAAATCTATTCGCCATCTGCCTTGCCAAATGGAAACCAGAGCAGGTGGCAGATTTTGGTTCTTGCAGAGCTATTCTAGGAACATAAGACAAACATGCAACTGAAAAAGGAAAACAAGACTGTAAATCTGCAGCTTCCCAGTACAGAGAGATGGACAGGAATTGTACAAAGTACCCATTACAAAGAACCAGAGATTAATCATTGGCACCTGGGGGTATGTCGTCCAGAGCTCCGGTGAGAGGGTTGTCCCTGGGCTGGAGCACGAAAGGCTTCACACAGGTCAGGAAACGCTGATCTTCCTGTGCGTTCGAGAATGCATTAAATAACATGTCGATCCGTTGACTCATGAGGGTGTCCCGGTGGAGCTGGTCTGCCATTTGGCTCCTAAGGTCGAAGATGAGATCTAGCTACTTTGGGCTGAAGAGAGGTGGTGGAGCAGGGTAGAACTACGAGATTGCAGTGAGTAGTGGGGGTGCCAAGACTGGGTGGTCCTCTTGCGCAGTGCCAATGTCCATCACCTTGACCGCCTCTGCCTTGTCCCCAATTTTTCTGTCATTGTCCTAGGTTGTAACATTTGAATCCATGTGAAGGAATTCCCCGGGGAATTCCTCCTCCACTATGCAGGTGGTGCCTTCCATGGCAGCCTAGGCGCTTATGCTCGCTGTGTTGAGGCTGGGGAACTGCAAGTCATCCGAAACTGTGAAGAGGAGGGATTTCGGTGGAACCTGGATGGGTTCCTCTAGAATCACCTCCTTGACATAAGCCATGGGCGGAGTCCTTGCATTCGCCAAGCGCTGAGTCCTTGCTATGGACATGGCTCTTTCCATCTGTTGCAAATGTCTCTGTCGGGCGACGAAGCTGTACCAGGTTGGTCCGCGCCTCGGCTTTCCCCTCTCCCTGTGCATGGCTAGGCTAGAAGGCCAAAGGATTTACTGAAACACTGTGAGGAAAACCCACTACACACTAGTCTCGTTCTTAGAGCATGTAGGGTGGCAGAGCACTAATGAGAAATAGTGCCAGCCTAAGCCCAGCGAGAGAGATAACCTCTGGGCAAACATGACCATTGTACTCGCCCGACCCCTACCATTAATCTTTGGTGCTGCCATTATCCAAACTCGAGGGAGCAGGCAGTAATGGTCGCCCTTCATTCAAGACTAAGGTGAAGGGTGATGACCTGCCATATTTATGGCTTGAGTCCTGGGCGAACCGTGTGGCCTCTCATTGCTACGTGGCACCCCATCCAAGAATGCTTTATTATTTGTTGAAGTGTACTACAATTTACATTAATGTAAATTGTAGGTGAACCTCATTCAAAATGATGGATAAGTCTTCTTGCTCAATGTTTGTGTTGAATTTAAAAAAAAGAAAGAAATGGAGTTAATATTTTAATTGTTGGCTAAAAAACTACAACTTAGGGGCATTTAAGTTGTCAAAATCATTTGGGGATTGCATTCGGCCTGGGTCGTACTAACTCTTAACATGGATGGATTTTTTGGGTGTCTCCACCCGATTAAACATACCATAAGGGTATTGAACTCATATCGCCTAACAAACAAAACCCACGCCTTAACCAATTAAGCTAACAAAAATTGACGTTAAAAGTGTTGAATATTATTTGTTGAATTAAATGGAAATTCTTGGTAAAGCTCAATAAAAATGATAGACAATATTTTGAAAGAGCTTTTTTCGTTTTTAAGTCAAAGTATTTTGTACAAATTGAAAAGGAAAAAGTAAATATATATTTAATAAATATGTGAAAAAATTAAATATATATTCAATTAGTATGTGGCATATAAAATTATGCGCATTCTCTATTGTTATTAAAGAAATAACATCGAATTCAAAATAAATTATGAAAGA
>JASDQU010375111.1:58443-72609 GCA_032191745.1 Picea mariana | reverse complement strand
ATGCATTTAACATGTTCAAACATTATACCAAACACTTATTAGAAGCATGGGAATTTTTTTCCCAATAATAAACACGCAACCAACCACTTTATAAAATAAATGTTGAATTAAGAAATACATTTACATTAGTTCCATTGAAAATCCAAAAACACAATTACTCAATCATCTTTTTCTTATGCCTTACAAGGTGCCTACATAAAAGAGATCCAATTCACGGTCTAATACTGTTGACCCAAGCCAGTTGCTGGAAGATGGCATGTTATGATTGGTAGGGTAAAGTAACTGTCCATTTTCATCAAACATTTGCTTGTGGTACCTTTCTTTTGATAAGAGCTTGAGGAATTTTGGGACTACTGGAATATCTTGAGCATATGAACTTGATCCTGAATTTCGATCCTGCAAAATTTAATGAACAATTATTCAACTGCACATACATACATAACATAAATTCAATGAGATAAATGAATTATAAATAAGGTCTAGACGTACTGCAATCAACATGAGAGAACTTAAATGAATTCCAACCATATGGAATGAGTTGAAATATAAAGAATTGGCCATTTGATATTATAATTCCTTTTTTCTTGCATTTGAGCCAAAACATTCATCTTGGGAAGCATAGAACAATCTAACTTCAAACAAAATTTCAAACAATTTTTATAAATTAACAATGTGCTTAATCATATAAAGGTTCACCGATGCATTTGGATAAATCAAACACACCAGTGCATTTAATTGAGCAAACCATCAAAGACTGACCTTCGTTATTTCCTCTGCAAAGAAAAACCTTTGAAAAATTTAAATGCGGATGTTTGCATTTGCATTTTGCAAACTAAACTGTTTTACGGTGCGTTATTACTTACACACTGCATCGGTGCGTTTCTAACTGTATAGCACATTAATTGAAACAAGTTAGAAAAATAATGCACGCTTATTATCAATGCATTGAAATTCATTATGAAAAACAAATTAGTGAGTTGTACATACACACCGCACCGGTGTGTTATTCACTGTATAACACACCGAAAATGTAAGTTTCAAAAAAAAAAACAATTTGCATGTTTATCATCAATGCGCCGAAATATACAACGAAAAAATAAATGGGAATTTCAATTTTTGTGTTTATAAATGAAAACCCTATTCATTCTTTTATTTTTTTGCCAAAATTTAGAAGGGAGATTTGTGCAACAAAGATTTATTAGCAAGGAATTTGGAGTGGGTGGATTTTTTTGAAATGTCAAATTCGAAAGGCATTACTGTAGATCACATACAACTCTGCAAAGGAGAAATTTACGGTATATGATTTCATTCTATTAATCATCTTAATCTTTCATTTATTTGATTCAAACAATTTCCAGTGCATTCCCAAACAAAAAAAAGGGTTGCATAGTTACCTTCAGTGTTGGAAGCCCTAATTTCCTCATTGTTTTTTTTCTTTCTCTTTCTATATTTCCCAAAGATATTTTTTTAAGCAAATTGTTTTTATAGGATTTGGTTACTTATATATGGGCATTCCTTATTCACTGCAATGAAACCACTCATTGCATTGGATCCCAAAACGTCTGGTCACTATCGTTTCTTTTTAAACACCTTTGCAGTTAACGGTGCGCTCTATACATAGGAAGAGCACCGATTCATATTTTATGTCAACAACACCGCTTAATTTATTAAAAGAAAATTTTTTCATGGTGGGCCGTGTGCATTTTACCTAAATAAGCACCGGGGCACATTTTCTTACAAAGAGCACCGTTGAGTTAAAAATAGAAATACTACTATTTTTTATAAGGAAACTACCATGTCTTAAATTTGTTCACAGGTTGGTAATAAACAATACTTAGGAACCCATATTTTTCTTAATTCATAAAAAACCAATTGAATACAAAAATTTGTAATATGTTTTCCATTTTGTAACGACACTATTATAATTTACTGGTGCGTATAAATATGGTTGAATCACCGGTGCATATAAATATGGTTGACTCCCGGTGCATATAAATATGGTTGACTCCCCGGTGCATATAAATATGGTTGAAGCACCAGTATGCATAAATACGATTAATTCCCCGATGTGTATTAAGTTACTATACACATCGATATCTTATTTTGTAAAAAAATAATACGTAATTTTTATATTTGATGATTCCTATTTTTTTTCCAGGGAGATTTTGAAAATTCCAAGGGAAAAACAAGGGGAAAACCAAGACATGCCAGTAGGGATGTCCAAAAAAGTGTTGAAGAAGATGGTAAAAGAAATGCACATAATTGCGTCACAAGAGGAGCCATCCCAACTATAATGTGCACAAGAGGTATGCAATCATTTATTTATTCATTTATGTACATTGAATTTAATTATCGTGTGAAATACTAATTTTCAGTTGTTTTGTTGTAGAAAAAAAATAGAACCCATTCAAGACATAAGAAAGGATAACGAGGAATAAAAGGGTTGATTGCAAACTTTGTTAGTGTTTATGTTTTCAACCTTTCTTAATATTTCAAGTTTGTTGTGATCTTTATATTTAAATAATTAATTTACACTCGTCCATGTATGTCTTCTAATAGGTGCTAACATATAAAGAGGAGCCAACCCATGGATTGATAAACATTGGGTTAAGTATGGGTTGAGAGTATATGTTGAAGTATGGAACTTTAATTGAACAATTTGTAAGTATCTATGTTCTTTAACTTCCCTTTGTTTTATAATTAATGAAACAACAAGACAAATTATATTAATTATATTGACTATGCTTTGTCATGGCGTATTAAGCATACACGAAACAAAGTATGAAATGCAACCAACATAAGATATTTTGAGAGAATCCATGAAGCATGGTTTCGAAAAAATGTGTATTGTTTATGAAAGACCTGGTGCTAAGGTATGCTTTTTTATTCATGCAATCATGTATATTCTACTGTATATTTAAATGTAGATATACTTATTACAATTTATTTCTATGTTTGTAGATGGAAGATGAAGGGGCATAACATAAAAAACAAGTCGATCAAGAAAACATCAGGTTAAATAACCAAAGTACAATATCACCTAAAAATGATGAAGAAATGAGGCATGCATGTAGCTTGAGCGACGACAACAATTCAACTGATGAATGATAATCAATATAATTGAATGTCACTGCAAGTTGTATATTTGGAATATTGTCTCTGAAAATCAGGGATTTTGTTGAACGAACTCGACATATTGTCCGAATTGCATGAGGATATGTTACCAATAAGTGTAACAATTACACAATGGTTGCAATTTGATTATTGCAGACCTTTACATTGTCCCTTTTTGTATGACAATGAGTCTCTTATCCATATATAATAAAATGGGTTTCTTATTTTATTGCATTGTCAAATGTTGTAAAATGTTGTGTTGTTGAATAAGTAATATGTGAATGATTTACATTATTACAAATACCAGAGGTGAAATTCATTGGATAACACATTAATGAAATCATTATATCAAAATGTAATAACAAAAATATAAAACAATATTATTATAAAAAATATTTTATTTTGAAATGATTAATTGAAAATTTGTAAAAAAAAAAATTAATTAATTCACTAGATGGTGCATGCCATAATATAGAAAGCGGTGCGTTTTGAGGAGTCATACGCACTGGTGCACATTAATTATAATAACGCACTGGTACAAACTATTGAGAAAAAACATCGTTTTGTAAATGACATAACATACAATAGTATTTATAGCTTCAAAATTGTATGGTGCTCATGTTTAAAATATATACCAGGGCATTAAATATAATGTATGCACTGGTGCGTTACTTTTATTATATGCATTGGGGTTCTAAATATAATGTATGAATCGATTATTTTAGTATAATATACACACCGATCCTTTTTAAAAATAATGGCATTGACATCTGATCACCTTGAATATTCGAAATTTCAGTACCCTTCGGTGCACATGGTAAAACAGACACCAGTACGTACTAATTATACAAGCACTAGGGAACATGCTATATTAAGCGCATCAAGGCTCATGATAACTTAAGTACTCTAGTGCGCACTATAACTTAAATGCACTGGGGCGTAAAAGAACTAAAAAACATCGGTGCTTCATACAGAAACAAGGAAGAACCGATGCATATAAATTATAAGAGCATCAATGTTATGCATACAATGAAAAAGGTGAACCCGCTGCACAATAATTATAAACACATAAGTGCATTTGCATTATATTAACGCACTAGGGTTGGTTTGTAAAGAGTGCATAGGTGTGATTTGATGATAAAATCACCCAAAAAAAAACCTCCGCCTGCCCAATTTTTTTTAGTTATATGGAACATCCGTTAAAACCTATGCTAAAACCTCTACAATCAATAGAGGAGGTTGTAGTGGAGTTTTTTTTGAAAATTTTGCCAAATTTTGTAACACTAAAAACCTTCAAAAAAACCTCCACTAGAAGGCGTTCTCCTTGTAGTGCTACATTCTGGGTAAATTATCCATGCTAATATTGAATTGTATTGAGATTCATAGGAGTTGAGTATTTAGATGAGGTGTTTGGAGTGATAGATAAGGAGTATTAATAGTTTCTTTTAGGATAGTTCATGTAAATGTTTAGCTAGCATAGGGGTCGTACCTTTCTTGGTGAGGCAAAAACCCAATTTTCTTTTGCTTATCCTCGGGCCTAAGCTTGTGACCTTGGTGCCATTATAACCTTCTCACCTTCAAGGTAGATAAAGCACTTAGAGTCACACTTGTGAGCATGCAAAGACTCTATTAGAGTGGATATGAATCATCTACTCATCCTAACCACTACAATACCTTCATTTTGGCCTAGTGTGACATATCACTTTGCCCAACAAGTTGTAATCCTTGGTTCCTTGTCTTTTTACCTTGATTCTAAGCAGGTTAATAAATACCCTATTCTAATTAGGCTTGATATCCTTGTATATATTCTTATGAGAAAACAAATTTCATTTGGAATATCATGAGCCTTTCATATCCATGAGTGTTATATACCGATTTACCCAAGTTTTTTTTTCATGTGAAATTCTAGTGCATTTGTGGGTTTGTCGAGTCTTCTTACCCTACAATTGTTGTTGATGGTATATGTGCACTCAAGGTGGGTTTTGTTTAAGATAACTTAGGGTCTCTTTCTAGGATGTGATTAGTTTTTTATTACCTTTTTGTCATTGAGATTTCCATTGAATTCAAGCTAACATATAATGGTTGTTTGTTTGTTATCAATGTAAGTAGAGATCTAGGAGCATGACTCACAAGAAAGGAAAAATATCAAAGAAGAAATATTGAGGAACCAACAATGTTTGAATCCTACCCCACCTTCGATGATACCTCTCCCATATTGGTTCAAAATATGAGTAACCAAATTTTAGCAACTTGTTCAGGACACCAAATAACTTCCTTGCCATCAAAATTGCCTCCAAACATGAAAGGAAAATAGAGAAAGGAAGCAAAAAAGACAAAGGAAGTAGTTGATCTCATGCAAATAAACTACATGGTCCAATTATCTTAACTATGAAGAATCACAACAAGATAAGAAGTCTTCCCATGCACATACATAATTCAGTGGTTGATCAATTGAGTAAACACAAGGGAGGGAAGCATCTACTCAGTTAATGGAATATAGATCGTGTCATATGCTCCTCACACCCTCAAGTCTACCTACAAGCTCCCATCACCTGGGCTATATTGAACAAAGATTTCATACAAATACATGCGAGTAAGCAAGACCCTATTAAGGTAATTGAGAGCTAATAGGAAGAGGGAAGATCATTAAGGAAACATCCATCAAAGATGTACCCCACTTCTAGTTTGTGGGAGCCAATAAGAGATGTTGTCATGTTTGTTAGAAGCTTATATGGGGAAACATTTTGTTCTAAACTACATGAACACTAGGTTCCTTTGATGAATCAAGTATTGAGTGAAGGGTTTACATTAAATTAGGCAGATATACTATTAATACACATAATTACATTTGTTAAGAAGTGAATGGAGAACCTTGAAAACAAGTGCCCTTAGTTTTACATGGAAACATTCTTGTTAGATGTAGAGTGTGTTATGAGCACCATCATGATATTATATGATATGTGGCACCCTTCTCTTCTACATTTTCCAGTGAATTTATAAAAAATGTGGAAGTACAAGTACTCAACGCACTATGAACACACATTTGAGGTATTTATTGCTCCCCTATATGTGGTGGTCTTCAACAAGCCCTGTCCAATATTTTTTGAAGAAGCATTGTCTATGATAGACCCAATAAGAGATTGGAATTTCAATCAATATGAGAACCACCCTCACATCTATGGGAGTACATAAACTCCCCATACATATGTAGAAGGTTGTGACAAATATGTTTGTACTCATGGACATGGCATACCAATCAACCACGTATGGAGCTATTGCTAAATTGAAAGAACATAAAAAAAGACATGTTACATACCATATCACCATTATATTTTTCACTCTTGTATATTTTGTTATAGCCTCAAAAGAAGTAGATGAGATGGAATTCTATGAGCTACAAATTAGGCCTTCAAAGTTCATAACTACTTGGATAAGATCTTCAATGAATTTAAGCAAAAAGGTTTAACTTGGCCATGATTGCCACCAAAGTTTCTAAGAAGAAGAAATTTTCAAGTGGACCCTCAATTTTCACATCATACAGGTAGAAGAAAGAGGTTGCAAAATGGAAAAGGAAAAGTAGTGACTTGTTGAGATTTGTTCTTAAAGACATGTGAACCTTGGATCTTGGATGCTCTTCTGCTAAGTTAGATGAAGTGAAAACACTCAAGATAGAAAAATTAGTGGATAGATTAGATGGCTTGCCAAGAGACATGGGAAATATAGTTTAGACCAAGCCAAAAGAATCAACTATAATGGAAACAAATGCATCAACCTAACAAGCAAAGGATCTCAAATATACGAAACATTAGAGACCTAGCAATAGATAAGGGGGGAATTAACACATAAGTGTGCATAACATGAAATATGGCTAACAAACAACCAAATTGGGTCTAACAGGTGCAACAATGAGTAGCACAACAATAACACATTGGCCAGAAGATCTTCTTATGAATTTTCCTACCAATATTGATGAAGAGAACTCTTTAAATACCCTTGAGGATTTTGTGTTTGATAGGACAATAAAATTCAGGATGATGTAGGCCCATAAATGTAAGAGAAGAAATGATGAGAGGTTCCTAGTTGAGACTATAGATTCAGTGGTTGTGGATAAGGGATGTACTACTCTTGCATTCATAACTATCACTTTAATTCTAACTTCCGAAGCTTATGGGGAAACCATCTTCAAGCTCATGAAAAATTCCAACAACGTAAAGAACGTATAGTCGATCTCATGAATTTAGTTATTTTTTATAGGATTTGAGGCACAATTAGGTTGAGATAATTACATTCTCTCACATGTGGGAAGAGAAAATTGTTTCACTAGTCCATGATATCTATTGACATATTCATGCCTACAAAGGATGAACTAGTAGCAATATGGAGAAGAAGAAGCAATAATTAGATGACATTGCCACTTGGAAAGAACACCATAATCCTATCGCTAACAGTTCACATCTGCTAAGATGAGATGAAATAAGTCCAATTTCTTCTAGCATCATACATGTTGAGTGTGTTTCTCAACCCATGGTATTTGAGTATAATTGTGGTGTTCAGAAACACCCTTAAACAATGAGGCACATATTCAAAATAAGATCCCAAAGAGCACAATGCATTGTGTGTGCAAGGGGCATATTGTGCATTGACAAAAGAGGCTAAACTCTCACCAATAAATAGGTTTAGGGTTTACCCCCAAGACCCAAAGTGTGGGACTGTAATAGTTGCAATAACCATTAAAGTGTTAAACCATAAATGAGGCAATCCTAAGGTCCAACAAACCCCTCAAGTTGGGTTTTACATTAAATATTCCCACATCATCCCTTAAACACAACTTGAATTATTTATAAAAGTGACATTATCTCAACACTGCCCCTTTATGATAACTTCCTACAGAGAACATCATTACTGCAACATGTCCTGTAAAAATTCAAGAGATATCACATCTCCCATCATCCCCCTCTTAATTCAATCATGCTATAGATACTGACATCCAAAACAATTGATTATGATGAGGTACAATAGATTAATCATCTCCACAACATCTCCACCCAATTCTATTTAAAATGTAGTGAAGAAAACATATACAACAAGGCTTAGAACATATAGTTCTTTAGAACTTGAACCTCCCAAACATATCCACACACAAAGATGGAGAAACTAGAGCCTATGCACAAGTGGTGAAAACATGTTTCCCAAATAAGATTGTCAACAATAGTACAAATTGAAATAACATAAACTCAACTTTCTTTGCTCAAAGCCCTTTCAATTTCTTCACGTGCATTTAAAAGTAGTTCCTTAGTTTGTCACAAATCTATGTAGTCTGTAGGCATCACTGGCTTATTCTTCAACTTCCCCTCATTGTCTCATCATTAATCAACATTGTTGATTTCAATTGACCAGTGGAAACCATGTCCTAAAAAAAATATGAAAAAACATTTAAAATAATAAAACAAGAGTTATGAGTTTTCAAAGGGAAACAAATAAAACTACTTATCTCTTTATAGTTTTACTGAAATTTCAAGTTTAGGTGCTCATTGGATGCATAATTAAATTTCACATCCAACAAGTATCCACTCTGCATACTTTTGATAGGCCCACAGTTAGATAAACTTGAAATACATAAAAAAACATGTTTCTTTTCAAAGAAATACATTTTTTCATGTATTTCTAGTTTATCTGAAAAGAAACACATTTTTTTCATGTATTTCAAGCTTATCTCACTGTGGGTCTATCAAAAGTATATAAGTGGGTACTCGTTGGATGTGGAATTTAATTCCACATCCAAAAAGTTCCTACACTTGAAATTTAAGTAAACTTATGAAGAGAAAAACTGAAAACATGATAAAAAAATAGTTTTTGTTTTCCCTCCAAAACTATTTACCCTTATGGTTGACATCATCATCTTGAATGGTATTGGTTCATTTAAAGTTGACGTTGAATGGTATGGGAAATGTTGAAAATGTGTCGACATGGCATCTGACATGCAACCCTTGCCAATTTAAAGTGCTCCATCGCCTACCTTTGCTTGCGCTAGTCATCAACCATAATTTGGACATGGCAAAGAGACCACAAGAACCTCATTTTAAAAAACAATGAAATTATAATACTAAATATTTTTAAAGAGGTTTTTAAAAGTTATAGAAAATTTAGCATTGCTAGTTTTCTAGTCCCTTAAAAGAAAAATGAATAGAAGATAGGGTTGAAGGACTAAATCAATTTATATTCAATTTTATTTTATTTTATTTTTATTTTTGAATAGTGATAACTACTTTTATATTAGCAAAATTCAGAAACTAGGTTGAAGAACATAATAGCACATAGTTTATTTAAAAAACAGTTGAGAAAAACTGTTTTTATACAAAATTCTAACCTCTCTATTAGAGAAAAAAAGTAGCTAAGCATGTGTATTTCCTAATGTAGTTACAAATATATATACTAACACATTTCCCAAGAAGCAAAAAAGCTTTGAAAAAGATTGAAGTAAAATAGACTAAGAGAGTTTGAGTTAAGTGTGCACTTGATTTTGTCCCCCTGTGTTCCGAGCTGGCATGTGAACAATTTGTTGAACCATGAAACCATCATAACCCGTAGTTTAACCCATTGCATTGAGTACTTGGTTCTGAGTGAAAGTGTGAAAGTCCATCAATTTTTCTACATTCCGCTTGAGAAGCTGGTTCTCTTGCTTTAATTCTTGAATGTCTTTGTCTTGGTTGTTAACTGCTTCAATAATACCACAATTTCCTTGTCTTGACTCTCCTCATGCTCCTGAATCCTTTACGTGATTGCCTTTTGATGCGCTTTATTATGAGTTCCGAGTCTATTACTATTATGTGTTTATACATGCTAATGTTAATTAATTTCAATCTCATATATAAAACCATTACCACAACCTAGTTCTTGGTTGATCAACTTAATCCCCAAACAAATGACATTCTTTTTATTCCTTGGGATCATAAATATTCCTCCACACCTACCACCCCTTATATTCAAAATATTTTATTCTTTGAAAGTTAATCTAAATTTATTACTTTATTTTACTACATCACCATTATCCTTGGTAAATTCAGACACTTCATAATGAAAAGTACTATTCAGTGCTACAATGTCTTGGTTGTTTAGCACTTTTGACCAACCCCTTCACTAAACAATGGAGTCTTGCCTGATAAGTTATTGAACATTTTGCAGTTCTTTGGATGGGTGGAAGCCTTAGACAAATGGAAATGAGAAAAAAAATGGAAATGAGAAAAAAAAAAGTGTTTATTTAGAATTCGTGAAAATTTCTTCAACAAAGAAGTAAAAAAGTCATTAAACCTGGAACAATGATTAAAATGCATGTAAGGCATCACTCATCTTCATCTTCTTTTTCACTTATGTAAAAATAAATAGATATTCTCTAACTCTCATGATCCAATTGCATGTTACCACTTTTTTAAAGATAAAGACCATCTGTCATGTAATTGATCAAATATACTTACATTCTAGATTTTCGTGAACTACACTTAAATTTAGCCACATGTATAAATTTATTCAATAAAACGTATACACTTTATTACAATGGAAGTTTTTGTTGCTTGACTCTAAGAATGTCGAAGGTTTGGAATATGATTTATTATTTGTTTTTAAAATGTATTTTCTATTATTGTGTTGTTATAATACAAAAAGCCACATGTCGACAGTTTGCCAAATGTTTAGTTAAATTAGTGGAAACCAGAACAAGTGGCAGACTGTTATACTTTTAGTCAAAAAATCTATTCACCATCTACCTTGTCAAATGGAAACCAGAGCAGGTGGCAGATTTTGGTTCTTGTAGAGCTGTTCTAGGAACATAAGACAAACATGCAACTGAAAAAGGAAAACAAGACTGTAAATCTGCAGCTTCCTAGTACAAAGAGATGGACAGGAATTATACAAAGTGCCCATTACAAAGATCCAGAGATTAATCATTGGCACCTGGGGGTATGTCGTCTAGAGCTTCGGTGAGAGGTTTGTCCCTGGGCTAGAGCACGAAAGGCTTCACACAGGTCAGGAAACACTGATCTTCCTGTGCGTTCGAGAATGCATTAAATAACATGTCGATCTGTTGTCTCATGAGGGTGTCTCGGTGGAGCTGGTCCGCCATTTGGCTCCTAAGGTCGAAGATGAGATCTAGCTGCTTTGGGCTGAAGAGAGGTGGTGGAGCAGAGTAGAACTATGGGATTGCAGTGAGTAGTGGGGGTGTCAAGACTGGGTGGTCCTCTTGCGCAGTGCCAATGTTCATCACCTTGACCGCCTCTGCCTCGTCCCCAATTTTTCTGTCGTTGTCCAAGGTTGTAACATTTGAATCCATGTGGAGGAATTCCCCTGGGAATTCCTCCTCCACTATGCAGATGGTGCCTTCCATGGAAGCCTGGGCGCTTGTGCTCGCTGTGTTGAGGCTGGGGAACTGCAAGTCATCCGAAACTGTGAAGAGGAGGGATTTCGATGGAACCTGGATGGGTTCCTCTAGAATCACCTCCTCGACATAAGCCATGGGTGGATTCCTTGGATTCGCCAAGCGCTGAGTCCTTGCTATGGACATGGCTCTTTCCATCTGCTGCAAATGTCTCTGTCGGGCGACGAAGCTGTACCAGGTTGGTCCGCGCCTCGACTTGCCCCTCTCCCTCCACATGGCTAGGCCAGAAGGCTAAAGGATTTACTGAAATACTGTGAGGAAAACCCACTAGACACTAGTCTCGTTCTCAGAGCATGCAGGGTGGCAGAGCGCTAATGAGAAATAGTGCCAGCCTAAGCCCAGCGAGAGAGATAACCTCTGGGCAGACATGACCATTGTACTCGCCTTGCCCGACCCTTGCCATTAATCTTTAGTGTTGCCATTATCCAAACTCGAGGGAGCAGGCAGTAATGGTCACCCTTCATTCAAGACTAAGGTGAAGGGTGATGACCTGCCATATTTATGGCTTGAGTCCTGGGCGAACTGTGTGGCCTCCCATTGCTACGTGGCACCCCATCCAAGAATGATTTATTAATTGTTGAAGTGTACTACAATTTACATTAATGTAAATTGTAGGTGAACCTCATTCAAAATGATGGATAAGTTTTCTTGCTCAATGTTTGTGTTGAATTTTAAAAAAAGAAAGAAATGGAGTTAATATTTTAATTGTTGGCTAAAAAACTACAACTTAGGGGCATTTAAGTTGTCAAAATCATTTGGGGATTGCATTCGGCCTGGGTCGTACTAACTCTTAACATGGATGGATTTTTTGGGTGTCTCCACCCGATTAAACATACCATAAGGGTATTGAACTCAGATCACCTAACAAACAAAACCCACACCTTAACCGATTGACCTAACAAAAATTGACGTTAAAAATGTTGAATATTATTTGTTGAATTAAATGGAAATTCTTGGTAAAGCTCAATAAAAATGATAGAAAATATTTTGAAAGAGCTTTTTTTCGTTTTTAAGACAAAGTATTTTGTACAAATTGAAAAGGAAAAAGTAAATATATATTTAATAAATATGTGAAAAAATTAAATATATATTCAATTAGTATGTGGCATATAAAATTATGCGCATCTCTATTGTTATTAAAGAAATACCATCGAATTCAAAATAAATTATGAAAGATACAAATTATATATGATTACAAAATATTGCTGAAGGTACTTTTAGTATGAGTTTCTTCTTATAGGTAAAAAGTCACATGTATTATTTATGAGAACTTTCACATTTGTTAGATATATATTTTTAGGAATACTTTGTAAATAAAATTTTGGGTACTTTTCCATATTTTATGAATGGTATAAAGTGTAAATCTATCGACATTCATTATGATGTCTAACTTGGTAGGGACATTGAGTGAGGTACACAATATAGACAACTAGTTCAGAGAATCAACCTCAAAAGCTCTTACATTTCTTCTAAGTTCTTTTCGAAGCTTTAAGGGGCGACCATGGATTTGATATGGGAAACCTGCGACCATCTGCGTCTGATCCATAGGAAATCCGTGGCCGACTGCACTTTTCTTAGGAAGAAGTGTGACTTTCATGTCCTTTTGAAGAAAAACTCTTTTGTGAGAACGTTCATCTTAGCACAATAGTGTACTTTGGCTCATTACATCTTTCTTGGCTTAGAGTTCCAAATTTAATTATAACATCTTCGCAAACTACTTTTCAGGCCAAGGGTGGTTTATGTTTTTGTGGATAGTTTTTAGTGTAAAAAATCCATGCAGTTCCTCCTGCTTCCCAAGAGGGATCTGATACCTACACATCAACAAGATTCCACTAGGCAGTTGGACCCAACAACTGAATCTTTCCCACTAATCACAAATTACCATTCAAGATATTCCATGGAAGACAAAGGCCTACCATTTATGGTGCAATATGGTTGTTTTTAATCTCATAGGCAATGGTGTTTGACCTTTTTTAAGGCCGAAGAACTCTCTTTCCCCCTTCATTTTTCACATATAAGCTTATGAGAATGGAGCCTAACAAAGTTTACAAACTAGAGAGGCCCACCTCCAGAAGTCCCCCCCTCTTTCTCAAATGCCACATGGTTAAGAGGTACCCTCTTAGTTGCCTACATCAACAATTTACATCTCAAGTGGAGCCGCCTCCCAGAACCATAAGAAGTAGTACCCAAAAGGGAAAGAAGGAAAATTATTAATTAATCGTTTTGGGTTAGACTTCTTGCATGCATCTTGGTTAGGAGGTACCCTTTGAGTCATCCACAACAATAGTTTCGATCTCAAGAGGAGTTGGATCCCATAGCCAAAAGAAGAAGTAGTACTAGAAAGGGAAAGAAGCCAAATTAGTAAATAATCATTTTTGGTTAGACTTCTCACATGCATTCCTAATTTCATTGAGACTAAGGGAGAGTGGTGGATTCTAAGTAGAAATTAAGCCCTAAGTAAGAAATGATTACTCAATAGTGTTATCAAGTCCATCCTCATCTATATAAGTAGCCCTTATCAACATAATAAAGGATTGGGAATATTGATATTGCGAGGCTATTGAAATTTTGACAATGAGTCAATCTCTATCTTTTTTATATTATTCCCTAATCCCATGCTAGGA
>JASDQU010375111.1:48300-58343 GCA_032191745.1 Picea mariana | reverse complement strand
GAAAGAAATGGAGTTAATATTTTAATTGTTGGCTAAAAAACTACAACTTAGGGGCATTTAAGTTGTCAAAATCATTTGGGGATTGCATTCGGCCTGGGTCGTACTAACTCTTAACATGGATGGATTTTTTGGGTGTCTCCACCCGATTAAACATACCATAAGGGTATTGAACTCATATCGCCTAACAAACAAAACCCACGCCTTAACCAATTAAGCTAACAAAAATTGACGTTAAAAGTGTTGAATATTATTTGTTGAATTAAATGGAAATTCTTGGTAAAGCTCAATAAAAATGATAGACAATATTTTGAAAGAGCTTTTTTCGTTTTTAAGTCAAAGTATTTTGTACAAATTGAAAAGGAAAAAGTAAATATATATTTAATAAATATGTGAAAAAATTAAATATATATTCAATTAGTATGTGGCATATAAAATTATGCGCATTCTCTATTGTTATTAAAGAAATAACATCGAATTCAAAATAAATTATGAAAGATACAAATTATATATGATTACAAAATATTGCTGAAGGTACTTTTAGTATAAGTTCCTTCTTATAGGTAAAAAGTCACATGTATTATTTATGAGAACTTTCACATTTGTTAGATATATATTTTTAGGAATACTTTGTAAATAAAATTTTGGGTACTTTTCCATATTTAATGGTATACAGTGTAAATTTATCGACATTCATTATGATGTTTAACTTGGTAGGGACATTGAGTGAGGTACACAATATAGACAACTAGTTCAGAGAATCAAGCTCAAGAGCTCTTATATTTTTTCTAAGTTCTTTTTGAAGTTTTAAGGGGCGACCATGGATTTGATATGGGAAACCTGCGACCATCTGCGTCTGATCCATAGGAAATCCATGGCCGACTGTACTTTTCTTAGGAAGAAGTGTGACTTTCATGTCCTTTTGAAGAAAAACTCTTTTGTGAGAACATTCATCTTAGCACAATAGTGTACTTTAGCTCATTACATCTTTCTTGGCTTAGAGTTCCAAATTTAATTATAACATCTCCGCAAACTACTTTTCAGGCCAAGGGTGGTTTATGTTTTTGTGGATAGTTTTTAGTGCAAAAAATCCATGCAGTCACTCCTGCTTCCCAAGAGGGATTTGATACCTACACATCAACAAGATTCCACTAGGCAGTGGGACCCAACAACTGAATCTTTCCCACTAATCACAAATTACAATTCAAGATATTCCATGGAAGACAAAGGCCTACCATTTATGGTGCAATATGGTTGTTTTGAATCTCACAGGCAATGGTGTTTGACCTTTTTTAAGGCTGAAGAACTCTCTTTCCCCCTTCATTTTTCACATATAAGCTTATGAGAATGGAGTCTAACAAAGTTTACAAACTAGAGAGGCCCACCTCCAGAAGTCCCCCCCTCTTGCTCAAATGCCACATGGTTAAGAGGTACCCTCTTAGTTGCCTACATCAACAATTTACATCTCAAGTGGAGCCGCCTCCCAGAACCATAAGAAGTAGTACCCAAAAGGGAAAGAAGGAAAATTATTAATTAATCGTTTTGGGTTAGACTTCTTGCATGCATCTTGGTTAGGAGGTACCCTTTGAGTCATCCACAACAATAGTTTCGATCTCAAGAGGAGTTGGCTCCCATAGCCAAAAGAAGTAGTACTAAAAGGGAAAGAAGCCAAATTAGTAAATAATCATTTTTGGTTAGACTTCTCACATGCATTCCTAATTTCATTGAGACTAAGGGAGAGTGGTGGATTCTAAGTAGAAATTAAGCCCAAAGTAAGAAATGATTACTCAATAGTGTTAGCAAGTCCATCCTCATCTATATAAGTAGCCCTTAGCAACATAACAAAGGATTAGGAATATTGATATTGCGAGGCTATTGAAATTTTGACAATGAGTCAATCTCTATCTTTTTTATATTATTCCCTAATCCCATGCTAGGAGGATCAATCACATTATTTCTGCATTATTTATTTTTTCATTCTCTCCTCCTTTGTAAGCATGACTATGGACTCCAAATTTTTGGAAGGAAGCAATCAAGGGTCTAGGAAAGTGATTTTATAGTCCCAACCCCTAGTGCACTCATTATATTTCAAAGAACTATTGAATTTATTATGTAATAAAGACTAAGGTGCCTTGACACTAGTGAAGTAATAATTCAAACAAGTTATTCATGTGTTCTTTCAAATCCTACCTTATTTTACGTGTTTTATGAGCTGATGGATCTATTCTTTGCCTTGACCATTTGGTTTTCAATGTTGAATGAATTTGTTAAATAAGAAAGTATTATGTTTCTTCTTCTTGTGACACATTTCCATTTTTCAACACCATGGCTTGTGAATATAGAAGCATGATTAAGGCATTGTTATGCATTGAGTTAATGAAATTTACTTCCAATAATATCTAAGTGTTTTTCCTTTTCACCCCTGAATTTGTTCGGTTGATAAACAAGCGACATAGGTAACCTACAAACCGATTTTAGAGCTGGGTACTAGCCTGCTAAGCTCAGAGAGGGCTCTCTCCTATCACTTGGTATTTCTTTGATGATCAATGGCTAGGTTTTGTTGCTTTGTTTTTTTTGTTTTTATAATTTTGCTGGCAAGTAAAGGGAGGGACCGAATGGAAGCACTGACTAGTCAATAGAACTCTCCAGAGGATAAAGGCTAAATGGGGCGATAAATCCGAGTTATAAATTATAACTTGTAGAGTGAAAGAAGAAAGGAAAACACATAACTATATCAGAGCATTAAGTAAATGAATTATGACATTAGTTAGGAAGAACTTAACACAATTTAAATTGCTTCAAATGAGAGCATCACAAGATGAATTCTGGGCCTTTGACTATCCAATTTAAATAGAAGATAGTGAAAATGGAATTAATCATACAGGAAATACACACAAATAAAGGAGACAAAACTCAGATCACCACCATTAGAATCTTTTCATGGAAACTTCAAGACTTTTGCATGTGTATTCAATTCAACTTCAAAAAATTTACATTCAAGTTATGAATAGCTACAATTGTGCCCTTGCACTTCTGCCAACCACTAATGCATTAGGAACTCCTAATATTTATACAAGCTGAGTTCCTTCGGTTTGAAACCGATTACAATGATTGAAATGAAACATTTCAGTTTCTGAAACTGATTACAATGATTACAAATGTCAGTTTTGGTTTGAAACCGGTTACAACAATTAGAAAGAAAACGTTTCATGATCCAACTTTTGATCCCTCTGACGCTTCAGTCCCGTTATTTTGATTCGTTGTCTTTCATTCACCTCTGGCCATCATTTTCCAAGCCGTGGAAAACAACATTTGGCCTTACCCAACCGAATTATCTCCTTCTATTGCAAGTTAGGAAATACTCTGTCTCGGATATAAGTTTCTTCCTTTTCCAAATTCCGGGGGCGTGAGGGAGTGGTTTGGGGAAACCCGCTTTTCACCCTGAAATGCACCTTGTGGCACCATGTAGCCTCGATCGAAAACCACAGTTTAGATTTTGGCCTGCTTTCCAAAATTAACCTCCACACAGTTTCTCCCCTCGAAATGATCCTCAAACGTCGATCTTGAGGGGTCACTATCTGCGACGCGTTGGACCCCATCACTTAGCGCTCCCGCCAGCTTTAGCTGTTTCCAGCCATATTTAGCCTTTTCTCTAGTTTATCAGGCTTCCAAATTGGTTTAACGTCCTGCTAGATTCTGAAATCTTGATTTCACACAATAAAAATTAGCATGTGATAACATTGGCTCCAACGATGATGCTATCCTCCTAGTGAGGTAGAAAAGAAATTGTAGACCCGATGCCTGATCCATTGGACTGCTCCCAAAACATGTGTGTACCCTTCTTTGACCTATCACTAGTGTCCACTGAAAACTCAAGCCTGTACATTGCTCTCAACTGAAAAATGAACGCTAAATACATCACTACAATCTGAATGTACATATTATTGAAAACTGCTTGACCAACAAGCTTATTTGCACACTCTTATCTACTCTAAAACTGTTGAAATGAACTACCAATCAAATGAAATCATAATGCCAATGCAACCATGCAATCATTTTATCCACTGTTTTCTTTCTTTGCACATGCTTGCTCCAAAGCTTGTTTACTGATAATTCATTTAAAAATTTATCTATAAATTCAACTCTCAAAAAATTAAAAACATCGATATTGTTTACTGCTTCCAACAAAACTGCAAATGGATCCTCTAAAACATGCATAAAACAACAATCATGTTTCACCCCTTCCACTGCATCCTTGTTTTCATGTAATTCAATCTGTTGATTTCCACAAAGAGGCTGAAAAATCCGCTGGACATAGCAATATTTTGAATCAGAAGAAAATGTTGGTTGAAATGAAACCCCTGGTGGAAAGCAATATAACACTGACGTTGATTTACCATCATGTTTATTTCCAAGATGGTAGTTGAGCACAGGCTGCAAATCTGAACTGGGATAACTTTCCATGTAATCAACAACATAGTCATTAAATGTATGAGAAGGTTGTTGGTCTTCCTCACTAATAACAATTTTCTCATGTAAAACAATGTCATTGTGAATGCAGTTAGACTTCCCTACTTCTTCTGTTATCTCATGATTTACTTTCAACGATTCAAAGGAAGAAAAACATAATGGAAGATAATTTTCATTGGCAAGTTCACTGCTTTCTTCGTATTCAACATCATGCCTGGATGATTTCTGATTTGAAACATTATAAACATTTTTCTTCAACAATTTGAAAGAAGCAAAACACAACGACAAAGTTCTTTCACCTGATCCAAAAATTTCTTCATTTTCTTCACTGCTGTCATATGCACATTTTTCGATTTCTTTGGATTGCTGAACACCATCATTTTCAGGTTTGGAAAGTGCAACTGCTAGTTCTGAAAAGTCAACCTCATAGTCATCCTTGTACTTATCATACATGGGTTCGCCACAAATCTATGTAATGTCATCAAACATGAAAATTGAGGCAATGGCTTGTTCTTTTGTAGCATGATTTGCAAATTCACATTTATGGTTGTCTACAAGGGCATACATAAAACAATCAGTTTCTTGCTCATGATGACATGGATCCAAATTCAAACCAATATCAAAATAATTCAGCATATCGACTTTCTCTTCAAGTTTCTCGTCATTCTTTGCAAACACATCCTCATGATATCCTTCAAGAAAAATTATGACATGATCAGCCTCTTGCATATTATGCACAATTTATGGTTTCTCAGCTTTCAACTCCTCATCATCTACATTTTCAGATTCATCTTCGACCAATGGATACAATTTTGAATTGATAAAACCTTCTGTATAACAAGTAACAGGGTCATCAAACACATGAGAAGATTCCTGCAATTTCTTGTCAATTTGTTTCAGTGAATCAATGTGATTTGGCATCAACACACATTCCTTTGGTTCAGTGATGATCTTAAAATTTTCTTTCAACAATTTAAACGAAGAAAAGCATAAAGGTAAATAATTTCCTTCAACTGATTCGGTACTTTCTTCATATTCTTCTTTGTAACTGTGATATATATGTTGATTGTTCTCATTATACTGCTAAAAAGGAACATTTCCTGATATAGAACATGCAGTTGGTTGTTCTAGGAAGTCAACATCACAATCATCACCATATTCATCATATATAGGCAAATAAACAACATCTTCTTTTTCAATAAGTGAAATATAATCCTTTGCAAAAGCATTATCATTTAAAACTTCAAGAGGACATATGATATTATTGACCCTCTGCTCAAGATTTAAATCAACCGCCTTCTGTTCATATTCACTGTCATGTTCTTTAGCATCCAAATCCTCATTTCAAATCCGTTTACATGCTTGAATATTGTGCTGAATCTCCCGAGCATCATTAAACATTTGTTGTAAGGAATTAGATCTTCTTTCCATTAGAAGGAAAGACAAATCTGGATGATAGGTTGTTGCATAATGGAGCATGGAAGCAACTTCAGTGGGTTGAATTTCTTTGGGCAACTTGTAATAAATACTGTAAACCTTCTACTGAATGCATAAATAGTTTCATTGCTCTGCCTTTTCAGAGCATAGAACTTTGTAAGATGTAGATCCAAATATTTCCTCTTGCCCCAAAATTTCAAAAAGATATTCTTCAATTCCTCCCACGAGTTAATTGTCTCTGTTTGCAAGTATTTAAACCAGTCTTTGGTAGCCCCTTTCAAGGATTGAGAGAAGGCCATCATACGAACATCATCATGATCAATCTCAAACAAATCTATAAAATGTTCGAAATCTTAGATGTGTTTTTTAGCTATGATGGCATTAGGTTCTCCATCAAACACGGGTAGGTACTTATAGTGATTTGGAGAAAAAATGTGAAGGATGTGAGGTAATTTAAAGGTCTGTATCCATGCTGAATCTTGGAGGGTGTTGGATCAGGTACAGGAGGTGAGACATCAACCTTGATTTCATGAGGCTCATCAACTTGGCTATGGTCAACACATGGCTCAGATGGAAGATTTTGATCAAAATCAATGATACAATGAGGAAATATATGTACAAATTTAAGAGGAGGATATACCAGTGCAAGATTCTCATGATGATCATTTGAATGAAGTAGGTAAAGAAGAATTTGTTTTGCATGTTCAGGAAATGACAAAAGGTAATTAATAACAAAAAATATTATGTCTTGGAAAAAACTCAACTTTAGGTACTTGTTTTCTCCCATGATGTCCTTTCGTACCTCTGTCAATGGATCTCGTCCTGCAGTGGAGTCTCTGAATCACATTTGAATCTTGATTGGAGTCACTAGGTGGAAATGTACAACCTTTTTGTGTTTAACTTTTGTCCACCATAAAAAAATGGGTCTAAACCTTGTCGTTCCTCCCAGGGAAAATGCAACTTTCGTTCCCCAACAATGGTGCCAGAATGTTAGCACTCCATAAATTTGTTTGACTGATAAACAAACGACATAGGTAACCTACAAACCAACTTTAGAGCTGGGTACTAGCCTGCTCAGCTCAAAGAGGGCTCTCTCCTATCACTCGGTATTTCTTTGACGATCAATGGCTAGGTTTTGTTGTTTTGTTTTTTTTATTATAATTTTGCTGGCAAGCAAGGGGAGGGACACTTAGGGCTATGGAGTCAAACTTATGAAATGAATGGAAGCATTGACTGGTCAATAGAACTCTCTAGAGAATAAAGGCTAAATGAGGCGATAAATCTGAGTTATAAATTATAATTTGCAGAATGAAAGAAGAAATGAAAACACATAACTATATCAGAGCATTAAGTAAATGAATTCTGACATTAGTTAGGAAGAACTTAACACAATTTAAATTGCTTTAGCTGAGAGCATCACAAGATGAATTCTAGGCCTTTGACTATCCAATTTAAACAGAAGACAGTGAAAATGGAATTAATCATACAAGAAATACATACAAAGAAAGGAGACAAAAATCATATCACCACCATTAGAATCTTTTCATGGAAACTTCAAGACTTCTGCATGTGTATTCAATTCAGCTTCATAAAATTTACATTCAAGTTCTGAATAGATACAATCGTTCCCTTGTACTTCTGCCAACCACTAATACATTAGGAACTCCTAATATTTATACAAGCCGAGTTCCTTCGGTTTGAAATCGATTGCAATGATTGAAATGAAACGTTTCAGTTTCTGAAATTGATTACAATGATTACAAATGTCAGTTTTGGTTTGAAACCGGTTACAATAATTAGCAAGAAAATGTTTCATGATCCAGATTTTGATCCCTCTGATGCTTCAATCCCGTTCTTTTGATTCATTGTCTTTCATTGACCTCTAGACATCATTTGCCAGGCCCTGTAAAACTGCATTTGGCCTTACCCAGCCGAATTATCTTCTTCGATTGCAAGTTAGAAAATGCTTTGTCTCGGATATAAATTTCTTCCTTTTCCAAATTTCAGGGGCGTGAGGGAGTCGTCTGGGGAAACCCGCTTTTCACCCCGAAATGCACCTTATGGCGCCATGTAGCCCCGATCGAAAACCACGATTTAGATTTCGGCCCGCTTTCCAAAATTAACCTCTGCATAGTTTCTCCCCCAAAAATGATCCTCGACCATCAATCTTGAGGGGTCACGATTTGCAACGTGTCGGGACCCATAACTTAGCGCTCCTGCCAACTTTAACTGTTTCCGACCATATTTAGCCTTTTCTCTGGTTTATCAGGCTTCCAAACCGGTTTAACATCCTGCTAGATTTTGGAATCTTGATTTCACATAATAAAAATTATCATGTGATAACAACCCTATAAAGCAAAGAAAAATAATTAGTAGTAGTAAGGAATTTTTCACGCACTATTTTTCTATACAATAAATCCAGTTGAAGCTTCCTAAATTAAAAGTTGTTACAGGGTGGCAGACTCGGACATATAAGTTTAGGACAAACGAGGGTACCCCCTCTGACCCAAGTACAAGCTCGAAGGCCTATAATGGTCAAGAAGGTGCTCATAAACACTATGCCGTGACATTGAGACCCCAAATGAAAATGACAAGGAATGATGTGACAGACAACTCCCCCCAATATAATTTCATATTTATGTAACATTATTACAAACTTAATTAAGAAATCATTCATTATCTTCTTGATTCAACTGTTTTCTTCATAAATAATGTAAATAGTTTTAATTAGTAAATAACTTCATGTTAACTCATTGAAGTTTAAGGTAATCTTTGAATCACACACAAATTATTTCATAACATGTCACGATGATTTTACATGAAGTGTACGGTAAGTTTGCAAATCTAGTGATTAAACTTTAACTTAGTCAAATCTACCGTTTATGTATTTATTTTATGTTTTACTGGTACTTTATATCTATGAGGGTTTTCTTTCCTTTTGCAACTATCTTTTATAGTAATCATTCAATAATGACTTCATTGTATTCTTGTTTAACAAGAGCCACTACAGTGGCGATGTCCCTGTTGATAAGGGAGGCAGGGATAAGGAAATCGAAAATGATATTATAAAATCTAGAAACTGTACAAAAGACCATCCATGTTGTGAGACTATGCTTTTCTGCGATCAACAACCTCGATCTGCCTCTCATGTTTGAACCCCAATAACCTTAAGGCTGAGAGTACATCAGGCAGTGACAGACTAAGAGACAGTGATACTTTCTATTGCTAATTTCTACAATTCAATTGCCAATTTCTACAATGCAAGCGTGGATGCAAAGGTGGCTCAAGCTAGTGCATGGACACCACCCATGCTTGTACATGAAGTTCATTCAGAAAGAGTACATCGGGTAGTCATCTAAATATAACGTGAAGACTTGGGCATGCAACTACTTATTTTTTGGTATGTCATATATATTCCTGCTATATATATAATATATATTCCTGCTATATATAGAAAAATTCTTTGAGCTCAATCAATTTTCAATATATATTCCTGCTATATATAGAGAAACGCTTTGAGCTCAATTAATTTTCAAAATAGTAAAGGTACAAGTATGGTGGACTCTAGGTTGCATCTTGCGTGTATGTTTCTTTTTATTTGTGTAAATATGAAAGCTAAAGAGCATGTAACAGAGTGGAAATCGGATGGTGTATGTACTGCCCTACAGTTGCATGACTTTTTGTATTTATTGGTGTGCAATTCTACAAGGTCTATTTATAGATTATAAGTCTAAATATAGTAGTCCATTGTTAACTGCATATATCTATCTATATATTAGAATTTTATATATATTAGACTTCTAAATATTTTGATATTAGAATTTTATATATTAGAATTGTAAATATTTGGAATTTAAATAAATATTTTTAGGAGATAATTAAGTTGTACCATGAATTAGTCTACGAACAGATTCAAACTAGTCGATCCATACCATTGTTAGAGAGATCCATTCATAGTTGGTTAGTTTTCTTTAAAAAAAACTTAATTTATGTGAGTTTGAAATCTTTTGGAAAATATGATTATGCATCATAAAAAGTTGAAAAACAAATAAAGCCAAAAGGTATCCATTCCATTCATTATGTTTTTTAAACTTTTAGAAGGTGGTTTTATAACTTTACTTTTAAACCTTTCTTTTTAG